>RCUC01165711.1:0-87547 GCA_003697995.1 Taxidea taxus jeffersonii | reverse complement strand
CACTCCTCTGAACCTGCAAATCGACCCCACCATCCAGAGGGTGAGGACTGAGGAGCGGGAGCAGATCAAGACCCTCAACAACAAGTTTGCCTCCTTCATCGACAAGGTGAGCCAGGAGGACCTGCCTCCACTGGGATTCCAGAGTCCCCACACTAGACAACTAACGAATGTCCTACCAGGGGAAGAGTCAGGAGGGAAGGAGAAGAGGACTGAGACTAGCTCTCCCCTAGGATGCCAGTTGGGCTCAACAGGCAGAAGGTGATGGAAATCATTTATTTTATTTTTTTTATGGAAATCATTTAAAACCACTGGGTCTCTTAAGTGTCCTTCATCCATCCCAGGGAAGAACACTCTACCTTTTTTTTTTTAAAGATTTTTATTTATTCATTTGACAGAGAGAGATCACAAGTAGGCAGAGAGGCAGGCAGAGAGAGAGAAGGGGGAAGCAGGCTCCCCGCTGAGCAGAGAGCCCGATTCAGGACTCGATCCCAGGACCCTGAGATCATGACCTGAGCCAAAGGCAGAGGCTTAACCCACTGAGCCACCCAGGCATCCCGAATACTCTGCTTTTGACAAGCATGAAGCAAAATAAGATAGTGAGAGAATGGAATGGGTTAGCTTTCCCTTCTGAAGATTCCTACAGATTAAAAAATAACGCCAGCAGAAATCTCCTGGAGGACTCTGGGCATGAGGAAAGAGTGAGAAGAAAAAGAAAAGAAAAGGATTTCTGCCTGGCTTAGAAGAAAAAGACCTAGAAATATTTATATAGCCATAGAAATACTAACTGTGTAGAACCAGAGCATGACCATTAAGATGTTTCTTGTAGAGGGGAACCATGTACTAAAACAGAAGTTATTGGAATCTAATCATTAACTACATTGGATTTGATTGTTAGATTCTCCACACTTAATATGCCTTTAACTGAAGTATGATTTTTAAAAAACTGTGCAATGTAACAGGGAAATTTATGATTGTGTTTTTCAATGAAAAGAGAAGAACTGTTAAACATCACTGATAGGAACGCCCGGGTGGCTCAGTTGGTTAAGCGGCTGCCTTCGGCTCAGGTCATGATCCCAGGGTCCTGAGATCGAGTCCCACATCGGGCTCCTTGCTCAGCAAGGAGCCTGCTTCTCCCTCTGCCTCTGCCTGCCACTCTCTCTGCCTGTGCTCGCTCCCGCTCTCTCTGACAAATAAATAAATAAATAAAATCTTTAAAAAAAAAATCACTGATAGGCAACGTAACTTACCTAGTGAGAAGACTTCATATGTCCATGGAAGAATTTCACACAGGATCACCGGAGTGAGAAGGAAATAGGTTTGTGGGCCCAATACTGTCAGCCTGAGCCTCTGCATATTCTGTGTAGTAGCCCAGGTGCTGGGTGACACTCCAGGCATGCCTGCGCACCTGACAATACCTATCTCTTTCTCCTTTGCTTTTTCCGGGAAAATAATCACCTTGTCTTCCTCCAGGTGCGGTTCTTGGAGCAACAGAACAAGGTCCTGGACACCAAGTGGACTCTGCTCCAGGAGCAGGGCACCAAGACCGTGAGGCAGAACCTGGAGCCCTTGTTTGAACAATACATCAACAACCTCAGGAGACAGCTGGACAGCATCCTGGGGGAGAGAGGCCGCCTGGACTCAGAGCTGAGGAACATGCAGGACACAGTGGAGGACTTCAAGAACAAGTGAGTTCAAGGAGAAAAGGGGCTTCAGTTCCCTGAAGCACACGCTTGAAGACTAGCAGGTGATCAGGTCCAGATGTGGGCATGGCTCCATAGGGAAACAGGTCCATGGAAATGAAAATTACAATCATTGCCCAAAAACAACCCCAAAAGAACAAATGGGCCATAGAGGTGGGTGGGGAGAGAAAAGATATGAGGAACTGAGGGAACACATACACACACAGACACACACACACACACACACACACACACACACTTTTTTTGTGTGTGTGTAGCTCAGTGGAAGGAAAGCTCAACTTGGACATATCTGTTTTGTGGAAAGTTGGGATCCCAGGCTGATCTTACTGTATTATCTCCAGCTCTGCCTCAATTATGTCTTACCTTGTTCTAATTCTAGATATGAAGATGAAATCAACAAGCGCACAGCAGCAGAGAATGAATTTGTGACTCTGAAGAAGGTGAGCTGATGAAGATCAGGGGATCATGTTCCTTTGTAGAGGGGGAGGACTCTGGGTCTCTGAACACACCCAAGAGGAGAATAGAGGGGGAGACTAAAAGGTGTTGAGACGGGGAAGGAGGGCTCAGCTGACTCCAGGTTGTTGGCTTATTCCCCAGGATGTGGATGCTGCCTACATGAATAAGGTTGAACTGCAAGCCAAGGTAGATGCTCTCACAGATGAGATCAACTTCACCAGAGCCCTGTATGACGCAGTAAGCATCTCCACTCCTCTTATTTGTTGTGATGGGGCCCTGCAAAGGGTGGAAGATCTTGGGGTTGGATACCTCTCTCGGTGCCACAGGAAAAGATGATCTGACCATCTTCTGCTCTGCAGGAACTGTCTCAGATGCAAACCCACGTCTCAGACACTTCTGTGGTCCTGTCCATGGACAACAACCGTAACCTGGACCTGGACAGCATCATCGCTGAAGTCAAAGCCCAATATGAGGAGATCGCTCAGAGGAGTCGGGCTGAGGCTGAGTCCTGGTACCAGAGCAAGGTGAGCCTTGAGTTCGCTGCTGCCCAGGAATGCCTGCGTCCCCTACCTGATCACTAGCAAGGCTATAGACTTTGCTGGGAAATCTGCTGTAAGGAAGCTGATATTTTCTCAATAAGATGTGTACCCTGCCCTCATAGACCAGGCATTTACAGAATTTATGTCCAAATTTGAGAAGCCAAGTATCCAAGTCACTAGATAAAGACCTAGTGTACTTTGCTTTTGTCCTCTCCCTGATCCTGGCTCTCAGAAATAGGATACAGAACATTGTTGGTCCACAAACGAACTATGCAGACAGTGTTCCATTAGACAGAGGGTCTGTGATCAATGTACGGTATCCAGTGACCTTGGACCACATCAACTTTCCCTAAAAGCCCCTGGGGAGAAGCCACTGGCTTCATGGTCCAAATGTGTTAAATGCCTCGTTTGGAAGGCAAGCCACTGTTGGGACGTGAAAGCCCATATATACCATCCTCTCTCTCTCCTTGGATTTCAGTATGAGGAGCTGCAGGTCACAGCAGGCAGACATGGGGACGACCTGCGCAACACCAAGCAGGAGATTGCTGAGATCAACCGCATGATCCAGAGGCTGAGATCCGAGATTGACCATGTCAAGAAGCAGGTATGGTGGGGGGCTCTGGAGAGGAAAAGCATCCTGTCCTTGCTACACCACCAGGTGGTCATCAGCCACCATTTGGGAAATGCTGGGAATTGAGGGAACAGCAGAGAAAGGAGGACACACAGCTCCCACCCTTGTAAATTCCCTCAGATCGGGACACATGGATACCAACACTACAGAATGATACAGTTCACATCACAAGAATAATCCCAGTTAGTCAGACTGTAAAAAGATAGTCTTGGAGCTTTTAAAGAGGTTACTTAAGGAGAGTGGCTTTTTTAGGAATATAAGAAACAAGTCAGGAAAGAAAAAGGGAGGTCAGAAGGGGGTAAGATTATTTCAAATCTGCTCAAGATTCAATGGAAAAAGAAAGCCAAGCAAGGACCAAAGGTAAAGATCAGTATTGCCTAAGTGTGTTAGAATCTGTTAGGAGTGAGGAAGTCAAGATCTCCACAGCTAGATGTGAAACTCATCTGTTTATGTCAGGATGCTCCTAATTTTTTATATTAGTGTAATATACAAATATACTAGTATATTTGTATAAGTTAGTGTAGCATCCACATTAAGATCAACAGAAGACTCTAGTCTGGCTTTGGAGACAGCACTCAAAAGAAATGAGTAGGTCCATTTCTTCCAAATCTGGTTGTATTTTGTCCAGTGTAGTACAGGGAGGTTAATAAAGGGAACAGGTTTTCTCATGTGACTCCCAGACTAACACATTTGTGCAGAACAGAGAAAGACTAGCCAAAAAGAGGCAGAAGTCCCTTTCTATGATATTGGACTCTGGAACTCTTTTTCACTAGAAAGAAGTGTGTTTAGTCTCCTCTAGAGGACTAAATCTCGAGTTCATCCTGCCTATGTTCCTCCTCTAGTGTGCCAACCTGCAGTCCGCCATCGCTGATGCTGAGCAGCGTGGGGAGATGGCCCTCAAGGATGCCAAGAACAAGCTGGCTGATCTGGAGGATGCCCTGCAGAAGGCCAAGCAGGACATGGCCAGGTTGCTGAAGGAGTACCAGGAGCTGATGAATGTTAAACTGGCCCTGGATGTGGAGATTGCCACCTACAGGAAGCTGCTGGAGGGCGAGGAGTGCAGGTGGGTAACTCATCACACAGGCCCCTCAAACATCCTGGATCCAGGTTCAGGATGTTGGGCCATGAGCACAAGTTGAAGGCACCCTAGTTATGGCCATAATGGCTACTCTCAGAGAACCATTTCCAAGGCAACTTCCCCATGGAGTATCCTCACATCGAGGCTTCCCACTCTTGTCCACTGGTAGCTCTCTGAGGTCTCATGCCCCCTGTGTCTTCTCCCTTCCTAGGCTGAGTGGCGAAGGCGTTGGACAAGTCAACATCTGTAAGTACCTTTGCTCACCTCCTTCTCTTGCCCTTGTGCTCCTCTGACTGGACTGAGGCTGGCAGAATGAGCTCACTGTGTCCTGTGTGTCTTTGTCCCTCTCCCCTTCACAGCTGTGGTGCAGTCCACCGTGTCTGGCGGCTACGGCAGTGCCAGCGGTATGGGCGGTGGCTCAGGCCTGGGCGGAGGCAGTGGCTACTCCTATGGCAGCGGCCACGGCCTTGGAGCTGGCTTCAGTTCCAGCAGTGGCAGAGGCATGGGAGGTGGCTTCAGCTCCTCTGGAGGAAGCAGTTCCACCATCAAGTACACCACCACCTCATCCTCCAGCAGGAAGAGCTACAAGCACTAAGTCCTGCCATCGGCTCTTGGTTCCATGTTGTCCCTGTCTACAGTTGCATTGCCCTCTCTCAGGCCATGTCTCCTCTCCTGTCTCTGATTTCTCTTACTTTCTGAGTTTGAGCTGAGGTTGCTGAGCACCTTAATGTTAGCTCACTGCTGATATCTGCCCCATCTGATCATCCATTGCTCACCATAGAAGGTCAACCTCTGATTTACATCATAATATAACCACAACTGGGTCTCAGTTTATTACCAAAATATTACTCTCTTGCCTCCACTATTTTGTATATGAGGCTGAGAATCAGAAGGAAGTTATCTCTGCCCATTTGCGTTACAGAAACACTGCTTGGGTCCTTGTCCAGAACAATTTGCCCTTTGCTTCCAGGTACCCAGTAATTCCCCCAAGTTCCCAGTGTTAGGTTCCTCCTCTCTTGCAATGGTCTTCAAAGTAGAAGTGACTAGTTTTACAATGTATGGAATCTGTATCCCTGTGACATTCCTCCTGCTCTTTGCTTTCTTCTAATTGCTAAATAAAGCAGATTTATTACATAATGCATTGTTTTATGACCTTGATTTGTTGCCAGTTGTTACCTTGAGTTTTCAATGGACAAATACCTGTTCATTTATTAAAGATACTCCCACTCCCCACTTACTTCACTCTTCTCCTTGAGAGAGGCACAAAAGCCTACAGTTTAGCATCCTGACACTCAGATTTCCTTCCTAGATAAGATTTCATTTAAATATTTGTCAAGTGGAATGGGAAGAATCTGGTCTACCATCATTTTATACTCTGATTTTTACTGCCTGTATCAGGCTGAAATGGCTTGGTCTCTAAGACTATTTCATTACATCCCACAGGGATGAACCCTACACTGTCAGTTGGGGATGTGTACTTCTGACCTTTCAGATCAAAAGAACATTTAATAAGGGATAAGATATTTGATTTTTACTTGGAATTAGCTTCATGACCAAGAAATTTGCCTGACAAGGTGTATCAAGAGAAGTTAAAGTGTACATACTTCTGAACTGCAATTATCTTTCTAGAAATGTATACTGAAGAAATAGCACAAATGTGGGAAGGTATATGTACCTGGATATGCATCCAAACAGTCTTCACAACATGGAAAAATTGAAAATACTAGAGGTTCTCAAATTAAGAATCAAAGACCAAGGCACAAAGCTCATATGCTGATTTCTTGGTGTGAAGGCAAATCAAGAATGGAAATTTCCACCTTGTCATACCCTAAGACTCTCATGGAAATGGATGAAGCTGAGCCCTTGTTCCTCAGAAGAAATGCTTCCACATCTCTGCTCTAGTGTGGCATGGCCAGGTTTGACTTCTATTAATGGGAAATGAAAATTCAGGGTATGGTGCAAGGCTCATCATTCAGCTTGTCCTGCCATTGTCCACATCAGTTCCTATTTCTTCAGGAGTGATCATTATCTTCCTAGTCCCCAGGCTTTCACATCACAAGAGAAAATTTCTTCAGTTCAATACTATATAGAGGGTGCTTCTAGATCCTGTTGTATCAGTATTCTCCTATATTCACCTCTAAATGTTCCTCCAGGAACATGGGTAGCCTCTCACATTGACAACTCCTCATTCTCTGTCAGAACATCCCAACAACAAATAAAGTGATGACTGCATTCTAAAACCTAAGCCAATTTAACTTTCATATTATTATTCACTCATGAGGAATAATGGAAAGGAAACAACTGACCTAGAAAATTATATAAGATATAGCATCTAATAGAAAAACAAGTCATAAAACAGTATATATACATGGATTTGTTTAATTAAAATCTTATGGTGCAATTAATCATAGCAAATTGGCAGAATGGAAATGCCCAAGCTCTCCTTCTGCCCCCAGAAACATCAAAAAATAACCAGAAACTGAGTAAACTCTGTAGGAGCTCTGGAAAGCAGTCAAAAGTTTATAATAGCCAAACATATGCCCAATCAAGAACATGCAATTTCTAAGTTATAGCAAAGTTTTCTTAACATTTTTCTTAACACTTGCTCTACCCTCTACCTGTTGCAGTTTTGGTCTTGAGTAGGCAACAGCCTGTTCCTGAACTCTTCCCCAACCTCCCTTTTTCCCTTCAACTCTCCACCCTTCTCCCCACCCTCTGCCTCTAATCCGCCCCCCACCAGCACATATAACTTGAACTGCAGAAATCACTTGTAGACCCTATTTGCAAATAACAGTGTAATCTCTTCAAACATGTCTAGAGGAGTTCCTAAGAACTAAGGAATGTTCTTAACTTTATTTCACATAAATCCAAATGTAGATAAGAGAATCGAGAGACACAGCAAGGAAGAACTGCCAGGAAGACTACAAACCCACAGAGGCCAGGGGCAAGAGATTATAGGAGGAAACAAACAATAGATCATCTGACCATCTAAGATCTAGAGACTCAGCTAGAATGAGACTCTTTGGGAAATTAGTACATTTAAAAGTTGGTCTGTGTATGAGAGAATTTAGGAAGTCATGCATATATCCAGGAAGACACGTGCTCAGAAGAATTTTGAGAACTCATGTATTCGCCTTGTACTGATCTCTAGGTTCATAGTAAGCCTAGAAGTGGTGAAGGAGTATCCCATCACAGAGACAATATGCAAACATCAAGAGATGAGGTCTCCTCAGTTTTCTTATTTTGTTGTTGTTGTTTCAGCTCCTGGAACACAAGAAATTATCTGTCAAAATAATCACTGAACACAAGCTAAAGAAGCAGCCTGATGTTGAAGTTTTATTATATGCCAGGCACTGTTGACTTATTTAGTCCAAGTAAGTCAATGTGAAGGACAAGTCATCAGGTGCAAATCCAAGAAGTCCTTACTTGCGATGGTCCGAACTAGGAGTGTGACTTAAGGTGGGACTCTATTAGTCATGAAGTTTCAAGAGATGTGGAGGTAGAATTGAAAAACTAATCAAAGACAAGGCCTATTGGCAGCATTTTGTTAGTGAAAGAAAATATCAGAGTGACTGGGAAATGTAAGCCACTCTGCAGTTGTTAGGTAGGGTGTTTTGAGGAGTAAGAATTATTCACCCAATACGTTAGCCTGCATATGGTCCAGCCCATTCCCCAGAATACTTTCTACAAATGACTGACTAGTCAAGAAGGAGTTCACCTCACTCATGGATGAGCAGTAGTCAGAAAGGAACCATTTTAGGACCCACAAAAGATAACATATGTTTGAAAATGAAATGAATAGGAAAAGCAAAAGACAAGTAATGATCACTCACCAGCACAAAGTTGCTATAAAACATTACCAAAATTAATGAAATAAACCCCCTATTAAATTTGAGAATAAAAACCATATAATGAGACAGTAATAGCTAAAACTTTACTTAGAGAAGTCAGATAAGAGGCAGAGAGAAAAATAAAGCACAATGCAAATGAAGGCCAAATTAATATCAGTACAAAGGGCAATAGGTATGCTAAAAGGACATACAGGACAATATTGAGAAAAGAGAATTTTATGAACTGGTGGGGGGTGTCAAAATGTGTTAAAGGAGAGTCAAAAGGACATACAGATAAAGAAGATTAAGTACGTCCAACACAAGCATAATTGGAACACCTAAAGGAAGTATACACACAAACAGTCCCTCCAAAGCACAGAAACATCTTCAATCACATAGCTGGGGATTTACCTTGAGAATTTATTTTGATGGACAAATATTCATTACTTAGTCATTTCTAAATATGTAAATATTTATTAAGCATATACAATAATAATATTTGTTATTTTTTAAAATATTTGTTCTTTTTTAAGATTTTATTTATTTGTTTATTGAGAGAGGGTGGGTGTGTGTGCAAGTGAGGGGAAGGGAAGAGGGAGAAAGAGAGAATCTGAAGCAGACTTTATGCTGAACAGGGAGACTGATGTTGGGCTCAATCTAATGACTTTGAGATCACAACCCAAGCCAAAATTAAGAGTCAGTCACTTAATCAACTCAACCACACAGCCACCCCAGTGATAATATTCTGTCTTATATACTTTCAACGACACCTACTTCTAGAAAAGTTTAAATAAGTAAGTAAAGTAAAGTAAGTAAGTAAGTAAAGTAAGTAAGTAAGTAAAGTAAGTAAAGTAAAATAAACTTGTTACCCTTCTAGATTTAAGTTCCCATTGACAGGAACACAGAGGAGAGAGTAACATATTTAATGACACCAGTGGATGCAAAGACAAAGAATTAAAAAATTCTATGGAACAATTAATGTAGTTTATTTAATAAATAAGTTGCAAGAAAAAAAAGATGGAGAGTTAAATTATTTAAAAGACATATTATTACATATTATTTGAAGGATACATCATTCAAACAAATATATATGGCCCTTGTTTGGATCATGAATTGAACAAATTATAAAAAATCATTGAGAATACAGGGCATTTAGATGTTAGACACTTCATGATGTTAAAGAATTACTGTTAAACTTTAAGATATAAAAATAGTATTTTGGTTATTTTTTAAAACAGTCTGCCATTTAGAGATAAAAACTGAATTATTTACTGATGAATCATATGGTCTTCTAGAATTTCCTTTCAAATAAATTTAAGGTGGATGAAGAAAGAGGGGGAAGTTGTAAATGAAATAAGGCTTACTTTGAGATACAATAACAAAATCTGGGTGATGGGCAACCAGGGCTTTATTAAGTTCTTCTTATCCTTTCTGCCTATCCAACATTTTACATAACAGAAAAAAAAGTATAACTTCACATATTTGCAATTATTGGAAAATATTAATCTTTTGTTAGGTTATAAGCAATAGATAACTTTCAGATTTCTAGTTCTCAGCTGTCACAAAATACCAGGTTGGAGAGGAGAGCACTCAGGACACTCTGATACACAAGGAAAACATTCTGAACCTTTGTTTGAGACAAAGTCTAACTCCTGGCTTCAGCAAATTCAGAATAGTCTTATTGTGTTGATATCAATCATAGATTAAAGATAGGAGAATATCTTCCTGGCTAACAGAAGCCAAAAGAGCAATCTTCATATTTCATAACTTTTCTAATAACAAAGATGAAGTCTCAATATTTTTAATAGACAGCCCTACCCAACATGCAAAGTCACCTTTAGGATGAGCCCAGTCCATCCACCCTGCACAGTGGCTTCTGGAAAGCATCTCATGTTCCTCCTCTCTCAGCTTTACCCTCTAGCCTCCCATGCTTTCTTCAGCCTTCTCCTCTTCAGGAACCATGTCTAGCAAATCCACCATGAAGAGCCCAAGCATCAGCCACCGTGGCTTCAGCGCCAGCTCAGCCAGAGTCCCAGGGGTCTGCCGCTCTGGCTTCAGCAGTGTCTCCATGTCCCACTGCAGGGGCAGTGGTGGCCTCGGTGGAGTGTGTGGAGGAGCTAGCTTTGGCAGCAGAAGCCTCTATGGCCTGGGTGGCTCCAAGAGGATCTCCATCGGAGGGGGCAGCTGTGCCATCAGTGGCAGATATGGTGGCAGAGTTGGAGGTGGCTTTGGCTATGGAGGTGGAGCCACAAGTGGATTTAGTTTTAGTGGTGCAGCTGGTGGTGGCTTTGGGCTCAGTGGTGGACCTGGCTTTGCTGGTGGCTATGGGGCTCTGGCTTTCCTGTGTGCCCTCCTGGAGGCACCCAAGAGGTCACCATCAACCAGAATCTCCTCACTCCTCTGAACCTGCAAATCGACCCCACCATCCAGAGGGTGAGGACTGAGGAGCGGGAGCAGATCAAGACCCTCAAAAACAAGTTTGCCTCCTTCATCGACAAGGTGAGCCAGGAGGACCTGCCTCCACTGGGATTCCAGAGTCCCCAGGCTAGACAAGTAATGAATGTCCTACCAAGGGGAGACTCGGGAGGAAGGGAGGGAGAAGGGGACTGGGACTCACTCTCTCCTGGGATGCCAGTTGGCTCCATGTTCACAACAGGCAGAAGGTGATGGAAATCATTTAAAACCACTGGGTCTCTTAAGTGTCCTTCATCATTCCCAGGGAAGAATACTCTACTTTTGATAAGCATGAAGCAAAAGAAGGCAGTGAGAGAATGGAATGGGTTAACATTTACCACTGAAGAGTCTATAATGAGATACAAAGAAGAGGCCAGTCATAACCTGCTCTGAGGCTCTGAGTAGGAAGAAAAAAAATGAAAATCAAAAAGAGGAAAAGAAAGATAATATTATTTTCAGTTCATATGAGAAAAAGAAATATTTGAGATGCACAAGTATGTATATTCCATTAAAAATGAATTTATTCTAGGAATGGAGCATGAACATCTATCAAAAATGCTTTCAAAGAGATACTTGCACTAAATGGAAGTTTAGATTAGAATTGAATCATTAGATAACATTCAACATCCCTTTTACAGACATCCTCTGGAAAATAAAAGCTTTGCACAATGTTATCTGGTGAAAACTATTTTAAATTACATTCGCGATTCTGCTTGTCAAGAGAAGGAGAGGAAGTGACAAAAAATCATTGATGACCACAGTAACTTATAGGGAAAGAACATTTCAAAGATCTATTGGGGGGAATTTCATGGAGGAGATCTGTGGGTTGAGAAGCAAAAAGATTTGGGGGAACATGCATCCCAAACTGAACCTCTCTACATTATTTAGTAGCCTAGCACCATGAAGACCATCCTGACCTATTTAGAAATCTAACAGTACAAACATCTTATTTTCTTTCTATGTCTGGAAAATGACCAACCTGTCTTCTTCTGGATGTGGTTCCTGGAGCAGTAGAACAAGTTGCTAGACACCAAGTGAACCCACCTTCAGGATCAGAGCACAAAGACCATAAGGCCAAACCTGAAACCTATGTGTGAGCAGTACCTCAACAACTTCAGGAGGCAATTGGAAGGTCTTCCCTCCTTTAATGATTGCCTGGACTCAGGGCTCAGATGCATGCAGTCCTGGTGGAGAACTTCAGAGATAGGAGCTTGTTTCTGAAGCCCATACTTCAAGTCTATGAGTGGCCAGGTCTAGTTGTGGGCATGATTGCTTAGGAAAAAAATATCCAGTTGAAATAAAAATGGTAAATTATTGCCTAAGAAAAATCAGAATAAACAAAATAGACAATGGGGTTCATCACCAAGTACACATTAAGGGAGAAATGAGAAAGTAGTCACTTACTAGGCTCCATGAACTGATAGTTCAATTCAAGAATCATCCATTTAGCGAAAGACTGGGTCAAGACAGGCTCTTTAAAAATTCTTTACTCATTGACTCAAGCATCTCTCCTCTTCCTCTTTTTAGATACAAAGGAGAAATCAATAAGCATGAAGCAGCACAAAATGAATTCACCTGAAGATGGTGAGTTTATCAAGATTAGGTGTCTCAGTCCCTTTGTTGAGGGCTGGAAGAGTAAAAAGCAAGAGCCAAAAATAGAAAAAAAAAGATTTTAATGACATTGTACTCCTGAGCTTTGCTTTTAACCTCTTCCTGACTGTGAATACCATAGATATGAAGAACATCACTGTTTTGTGGGGGTTTTTTGTGAAATTGGGTGTTCAATGATCCTCCAGAACTATTCAGTTGTGAGAAGGCAGATAATCTTGTGCCATCTACTTTTCTCAGAGATGTAATATCATTTGGTACAAACTTATTAAATGATTGGGAATTGAAAGCCATTGTTCATATGTGAAAGCCCATACTTTCCTTTCTTTCCTTCTGAACTCCTGCAGGTCAAGGTGAACAGAACACCTTGTTACACAGTACCAAGAAGGAGACTACTGAGCTCAACCAAATGATCCTGAGATGGATATCTGACCTTGATGACACCCAAAAGCAGGTAGGATGGAGCAGAGAGTGGGAGTGGGGAAGGGAAGAAAAGTACTATCTTCTTGCTAGACCATCAGTCAGTCATCAACCATCATTTGGACATATTCTGGGTACAAGAACCTACAAGGGAGGAAAGACCATGCTGTCCTTAGTAAATGCCACTGGGTCTCTCAGGGGAAATGAATCCAATCCCAAGAGCATGACACAAACACATGGAAACATCTCTCCTGGTCACAGGAGTAGACTATGGGCTAGAAGCATAGCATTAGGATTGATCTTAGAGGAATGATTGTACTGGGAGCTGCAAGGAACAAATGGGGAGGAAAGGCAGGCTGTACAAGTTGAGAAAAGATGTTGCAAATCTGCTCATAATTCAAAAAAAGAGGGAAGAATAAACAGGGAGAGCAGGGTTTTCCAAACATGTGACTCTGAGCTGGGATGAGAGCAGGGTTTCAACAGTCTCGTGGAAAATTCACTTCCTCAAGGGACCATATTTTTTAATGTGCAAACTTAGTTGTGGTCATGCCAGACACATTTGTGTCTGTGGTCTGGATGTGACTTTGGAGACAACACTCAAAAAAATCCAGTTGTCCAGTTCTTCTAATGTGTAGACTGTAGACTCAATCAGGTAGTTAATACAAAAGGCATAGAGCTTTGATAACAAGCTCAGAGATGTGAAAAGGTTAGCAGATAGTCAAACAGCTAGGTGGGAAGATGTAGGGTTCCCTCTCTACCAATTCTACACTCTAGAATTCTTCCTCACTAGAAAGAAGTGTGTTTAGTCTCCTCTAGAGGACTAAATCTCGAGTTCATCCTGCCTATGTTCCTCCTCTAGTGTGCCAACCTGCAGTCCGCCATCGCTGATGCTGAGCATCGTGGGGAAATGGCCCTCAAGGATGCCAAGAACAAGCTGGCTGGGCTGGAAGATGCCCTGCAGAAGGCCAAGCAGGACATTGCCAGGTTGCTGAAGGAGTACCAGGAGCTGATGAATGTTAAACTGGCCCTGGATGTGGAGATCACCACCTACAGGAAACTGCTGGAGGGCGAGGAGTGCAGGTGGATAACTCACCACACATGCCCCTGAAACATCTTGGATCCAGGTTCAGGGTGTTAGGCCATGAGAACAAGTTGAAGGCACCCTAGTTATGGCCATAATGGCTACTCTCAGAGAACCATTTCCAAGGCAACTTCCCCATGGAGTATCCTCACATCGAGGCTTCCCACTCTTGTCCACTGGTAGCTCTCTGAGGTCTCATGCCCCCTGTGTCTTCTCCCTTCCTAGGCTGAGTGGCGAAGGTGTTGGACAAGTCAACATCTGTAAGTACCTTTGCTCACCTCCTTCTCTTGCCCTTGTGCTCCTCTGACTGGACTGAGGCTGGCAGAATGAGCTCACTGTGTCCTGTGTGTCTTTGTCCCTCTCCCCTTCACAGCTGTGGTGCAGTCCACCGTGTCTGGCGTCTATGGCAGTGCCAGCGGTATGGGCGGTGGCTCAGGCCTGGGCGGGGGCAGTGGCTACTCCTATGGCAGCGGCCACAGCCTTAGAGCTGGCTTCAGTTCCAGCAGTGGCAGAGGCATGGGAGGTGGCTTCAGCTCCTCTGGAGGAAGCAGTTCCACCATCAAGTACACCACCACCTCATCCTCCAGCAGGAAGAGCTACAAGCACTAAGTCCTGCCATCAGCTCTTGGTCCCACGTTGCCCCCGTCTACAGCTGCATTGCCCTCTCTCAGGCCACTTCTCCTCTCTTGCCTCCAACCTCACTCGCCCCTGAGTTACATCTGACGTGTTCTCCTCATTTTCACTGTCTACACCAGCTGTATCTGAGCTCCCATCATTCACCATCAGAAGGTTAAAAATCACTGACACTCAGACAAGCACATGTCCATTTGATGTGCCCATCTTATGATTAGCTGTCTCCATCTTCCACGATTCTGGGGTGAAAATGACCTATGCCCCTCTTGAAAACTGAAACTCAGTGTGGATCGTGCTACAGAATAAGGATTCTTCCTTTTGATTTCTAACTGTCCTGCCCATTGGAGCTATACTCAGGAGTTCCCCATATGACAAACAAGTTGTTATCCCCCCGTGAACTGTCCCTCAATGTCAAACTGTCTCTCAGGCACACATTTATAGTCCTGCAATGCTTGCTTTCTGCTTTCCGCTTTCTTTCATTGTGTTAAATAAAGCATCAAATAAAGATTCTGTGTCAGATTTTGCAGCTGATTATGTATTGGTTCTGAAACTGTCCCATCCCCACCTGATCCCTGTCTTTGCAGAACCTTCTCTCAGCCCCACTGACAACTTACCCTGCTTCATACCGAACTCTGTCAGTCAACATTATGTGACACTAGTTATCCTGTGGGCGGTATGACTCCAAGCAACTATTCAGCCCTCTGCCACTCAGGGCTCTTTCTCAAAATGGAATCTTCTAAAAAGCTTTAGGAGAGAAAGGGAAGTCAGGATCCTCAAAAGTAGAATAGCATAATCTGATAACTGAGGGGTTTTGTTTTTCCAACTGGGTCACTTCGTGGCTTGGTCCTCAGCCTGGTCTCCTCCACCCAAGCCCCAGCCACCACCAGGAAAACACTGCACTGATCCAGCAGGACAGAAGCCAATTGGTAGGAAGGCAAAATGCTTGGTTTGGCTCTATGATAACAAAGGTTCCTGCAAAGTTGCTGCTTTTAAGTAACTTCTCAAATGCATCAGCTGAACCAATATCCCCGGATCTGGGGCAGAAGCATTGAAAGCCTGGGAGCAGAAAAGTAAATGAATTGAAATAGGCTCCTTTGCACGCAAAGGCATTAGGGTCACACTGAAGAATTTGACATGTGCTGGTTACAATCCATAGAAGCATACACCTAAACACAGGGAATTTGATTGTCTTTAAATTAAGTCATGATTTCCTTGAAACAAAGTGAGGCTGTCAAGAAATTAATAGAATGAGCTAATAAAACCTCCAAGCAGTGTTGGTTAGAGACTTTGTTTTGAACTGCTGTTGGCAAAAGATGAGACTTAAAGATGGTCCATGTTGACAGATGGCTCTCAGATTAGCGTGGGGGTGGTTCTGGCTGGGGAACACTCTCCTTTTGTGATAGGACACCCAAAAGTCACTTTCAGTGTAAATTTCATGCAAGTTCTGGCAAGTGAAAACAGATAGTGGAGGCTCATTCAAATCTTCCCAGATATTGGTGTCAGGGTTATAATTTTGACTTTTGCACAGAAATGGGCTTCCTATCTTTTAGGCAATGTTTACACAAGTTTATTCTAGAATATGTCTACCAGACATTCCATACGGAGTTATCTGTATGCAAAGGATAAAATGGAAGGGAAACTTTCCCAAGAAAAATAACAACTAATTCTGTTGTAATAATATTTTGCTAATTTGAAGCCACAGAAAAAACCTTCTTCCCCACCACCTCTGGTCATGAAGCAAGCTGCAGTCCAGCCTTATTCCACGGTTGTCCACAGGTGGGCAATGGTCTTGCTGCTGAACAGGTTAGGTTGCTAGGCAGAAGTTTGGAGCTGAGGGAGACTTTTGAATATTAGTGACCTCTCTACCCTTCTATTATGCAGCTCTAGAGCTTGAGGCCAAGGATATGGTGGAAGAGGAGCTTAGGAACTGCCATGCTGAATAAAATCCCAAAAGCTGACAAGGAAACTTCCCAATGAGCCAGGCTCAGACTCTGGCTCTCCTTCCCCATTTGAGAAGCTCCATGACAGCTGGTTACCCTACAGGCCTCCCTCACATTCTTGAGTAAAGCCCAAATGAGTCCCTAGTTCTATGGAAGCCAACTACTTACCAGCAGGTTTGACACTCAGGGCAGGCATTACTATCCCAGTCACGTATGAATTGGGCCACCCCACCAAAACAGAGGACATACAGTTAAATTTCAATTTCACATAAACAACATAAGAAGTTCAATATGTCCCAGATATTGCACAGAACATATTTACACCAAAAAATTATGTATCATTTATCTGAAATTCAAATTGAACTGTATATCTTGTATTTTTATTTGCTGAATCTGGCAACCTGACCTACAAAGTAGGTAAATCTGTCCTCATATTGACCTGCAGACAAGGGCATTGGTGGTTGGGCTGCTGCTCTGGATTTTTATTGTAAAGGGGCAGACAGTAGGCAAGGACCAAACTTTAGACCCTTCCCTCCAAACTGCCCCCACCCCCTGCTACCTCAGGCTTCAGTCCCAGGCTGCTGCTACCACCTGCCCCTATAATCAGCTCAAACAGCCTCAGAGCCCCCTGGGCTTCATCACGGTTTTTGTGGTTGTCATTGGTAGTTCTTATTTCCCAGGCCTTCCATGTGTTTCTAAAATTTCTCAAGATTGATCTTGAGGGAGGGAGACAAGCCAGGTCCAGCCAGTTGGCCATCGTAGCAGGACTTTGAGCCATGAACTATTTTTAAAGGCCATTGTGCTTATTTATTCTATATGTGATTTATTAAAAGACAACTTGGAAAGAAGGATGAAAGTAAATAAGTTAAAATAATCATAACGATTGAAAATAAAGAGTGGGAATTTGGATAATGGCTCTTTTCCTTTTTGCACGTTTCTGCTACATAAAGGTAAACATCCTCATTTCCACCCCCCAAACACATACAGACTTTTTACATAAAGAAAAAAAAGTTATACTTTATTTAAAACTAAAAAAATACCACTTGCATTACGTGCTGAATTCATACATTTTCTCTTCTGCTCCATTGACCTCATCGCGTGATCACACCATTGTAATTACTAATGCTTCCTATTCCGTGTTGGTTTCTGGTACAGCAATTCCTACTGTTTTCAATCTTTTCAATCTTTTCTGGTCATTCTTGTGCGTTTTGTTTCATTGGTACTGTTGCTGTTGGGTCTCCCTAGGCATCTCAGAGTTTTTGTAATGAATGAGAACCCTTTCTCTTCCATCGTATTTTCTTATCACTGGAAGGCAGTGCCTGAGAATTATAGATTTCTGGACCCACTCACATCATTACACTTTATCCCAGTTATAACAATGGGGTTAAATGAGTAAAAGGCAGAACCAGCATCCAAGGACTGACCTCCCTCCTTTTAGAATCCGTTTCTCCCCCAGGGTTAGAGAGGTATGTGTGGTCTCACCCAGGACTCTGGCTCCATCATGGGGGTGCAGGAGAGGAGGGACAGAGCTTGCCTTCCCCTACTACTCCATCCCTTCCTTGCTTTTCTTGCCCTCTGGTGGAGGTGCCATACCATGGGGGTGCTGCCAGCAGACACCAGAGTGGGCCCCTCACCTAGCTGGGGCATCTGCCCGCATCTGCCAGATGATGACCTCAGCTGGTGACATACTCACACACTGAGGGCAATCACCAAGCTGCGCTGCCCTTCAGCTTGAGAACCCCATCCTACACTGGAAGGAAGAGGAATGACTGCTTTTACCCAAGCTGGCAAGCTTACGGCTCTCTCCTCCCCCAGCTCTGGACTCTGTCCAAGCTTTATTTTGTCTTGCCTTTCCCTGAGAGCGCTTGCTCGTCTATGAAGCCTTATGTTCCCTACTCTGACTTCTCATTCATTCTTCAATGATGAGGGAGTGATGAGTGGAATGTGATTGTCTTTAGCCTGAGTTACCCTTCCTTCACAAAATATCTCCCAAACCTTATATATGTCCTATGTGACTCAGCAACCCAGCAAAGCTACCCAGCAATACAGCTTAAGATGGCCGGTGGCATAGCCAGATCGTAGACACTGCAAATAATTTAAAGAAAGGGGGGAACATTATTAAGTTCATCTTGGATTCAACTGAATCCTGCGCCTACCTTTGAAAAAAAAATCCCTCTTACCTGGCAGGGCCAGAACACACATACACACGTGCACGTGTGCATGCACACACACCTGAAGACAAGGACAATGTGTGCAAAATTATGAAGTTATGTGAGCCATGTCAGATCCACTTTGGAGAGGCTCGGTGGATGCCTGTCCCTTCAAGGGGAAATTTTTAAAAAAATTTTTTATTAATGTTTAAGGTATTGTTAGCCCCAGGGGTACAGGTCTGTGAGTCACCAGGTTTACACTTCACAGCTCTCACCATAGCTCTCACCATACCTTCCCCAATGTCCATAACCCAACCACCCTCTCCCTACCCCCTACCCCCGGCAACCCTCAGTTTGTTTTGTGAGATTAAGAGTCTCTTACGGTTTGTCTCCCTCCTGATCAAGAGGAAATTTTTGAAGATGTAGGAAAATCATAGTTTAAAACCAAATCCTTAAATACCACGATGCCTAAACAACCTGTTGGGGTGCAGAATATAGGTGCTTATCTCAAGAGACATTAAGTGCTCCGGAGAAAAACCAAACCAAAACAAACAAGAAAGAACTCCATTTATTGTAGAATCATATGTTCTATATCATTCCAGAAAGAATCTACAGAAGTCTCACCACTTCTCTGGAGAGAAGATTTCCCTGTTGACCATTAAAGTCCAGAGGCCCTTGGATTCTGACTTGAGTCCTTCACGCTGAGGTTTAAGGGTATCTGCTGGCGGCTCCAACAACAACCAAGAAACTGACTGGTCTACTGTAGTGCTCTTCCCTGCTCCCCATACCTCCTATTTCCCAATTTCCTCATCATATTCATTAGTCTCTGGGCTCACTCCAAGTTGGCCAACTCTTGCTTAATAAACCAGCCCTCAGGGGGAGCGGCCGGGGGGGGGGGGGGAGGAAAAGCATTTTGATGCATTCCTTTAAAAGGAGTTAGTGTCTCTTTGGCCCAATGGGAGCATACCCAGAATACCCACCACAGGAAATCACACAGAGGCTGCTGAGACACCTGCCTGTGGGGTCACACCCCCTTTCAGCCCTTCTCCGAAAAGGCAGGCCACAGCAGCATCCAGGCTGCTCAGATGAAACCTGCATCAAACACGTGGTGCTGGCCCTTTCAGAACTGCTTCATCCCAACTAATTCCAGAAACATGCTTGGTTTTGCACCCTTGAAGCTCCCCCTGCAAAGCTCCATCCATTGCCCTTTGAGTGCACACAAAGAAAGCCAGCTAATTTGAAGTGTCCCTTGCTGAGTGGCTTCCTCTAAGAAATGATTTTTTTTTTTTTTTTTAATATGAGGCCCCTCTTTTTTTTTTTTTTTTTTTACATTTTTTTACCCTCTGTCTCTGGGCTTTCGAGTGTTTACCCCTCTTAAAGCAGAGCACTGAGAGGTACCTGCTCTCCAGTGTATCTTGACTCAATTACTCCCAAATTAATGGCTCTCATTTTCCCCGACATCATCATCCATTGTCACTGTCCTCAGCATCAGTGTGAGCTAACGTGGTGCCCACAGAGCAGCTGGGAGTCAGGTGGCCCAGCGTGACAGCCATCATCAGGCAGGGAATCTCAGGCCCTCCAGGGGATGGTGGAAAACACAGCCCCACATCCAGAAGCAACTGCCCATAGAAACTCCCCAGTGAATGATGCAGCAGAGATGTCTCACATAGTAAGACAAAACTTTACAGACAAGTGGGTGTGCGTTCAGCAGATAAATGCAATCCCATCTTGAGTATCCACAGATGGATTCACTCTGTGATTTATCCGTGAGAAATGCTAAACCAAGCCAGCGCCCCAGCCTCTCCTTGTACACTCAGGCTGCGTTCTCACGCATGTGCCAGAAACGTGGCCTCTGGAGCCCACAGGGAGAGTCAGGCTCATGTGAAGCCCTTAAGGTCTGTCCTGTGATCGGATCACTACGTGCATGGTTTGAACTGCAGATCTTCAGTTCTGTTCTAGGGCCTCTCTTACACGACTCTCATTGCACCACAGGCATCCATTTTCTCTTCCTCACAGCCCAGCAGGCCCGCAATGGGGAGAGTCACGTGGAACAATGCCTGTACGTCTAGCGCACTGAGGAGTGCTGTGGCATAGGCCCAGACCCTGTGCAAGGGAACAGGAGATGACAGTCCTGGTTCCAGCCTTAGTCTTCATTTCATGTGGGACTCCAGGACCTTGCTCTCCTCATCCAGAAATGGGGAACCTCTTGAAGGTGTATGTTGTGAACTTTTCTAGAGCTGAAGTGAACAGCAAGGGCCAGGGGGTTTAGACCCCAGATCACGGCCTGGTCTCCAAGGAGGAGGGGTCCCTGCCAGGCATCCCAGAGCTCCCCATGCACAGGCCGTGCCTGCTCCTATTCACGTGGTGACTCCCTATCGTGGTGGCTCCTTTCCTTGAGGCAGTGGGAATGACAACGTCTCCTTTGCCGGGGTAGCCCAGCACCTAGTACACTGTAGGTCCCAACCAGTATTCGTTGGAAGAATAAACGAACAAATGAACAGATGCACCTTGGTTGAAGGCACTGGCCAGCAGTGCCCCTCAGATGTAACCAGGAGTGACCGATGACACTGGAAGGCAAGAAGGAGGGAAGAGCTTCCATGTTATCCAAGTTTACGAGACCCTGAGGCAGTGTCAAGCCCTGCACAGCTTCTGGCTGTTACTTCCCAGCTGGTGACACACATCCCAGACCTTGACAGCATCCCTGAGCCCTGGAAGGAGCCAGTGGATGGTGCCAACAGCCTCCTGTGGTGCAGCAGTGTCACCCAGCCCACCAAGCCTGTGCCCACGGGCCGTGGCAGCGTGCCATTCCACCTGGCCAGGGTTTCTGGGTATTGTGCTCTCTATTCACAGAGGTCCAGGAAGAGCCATAGGGGGCATTCCAGTCGCCTCCACTTTCCTCTGCCAGCAGTGTCCCTGTTTGGCTGCTCCTCCTTGGCACCAGCGGGAGGGACCTGGTGAAGAACCCTGATCCAGGGAAAAAATGAAGCCATGAAAGTGGTCAGAGGTGGAAACCAAGACACACCTGAAGCCTGTCTTGTCTGAATGCCTGCACCTGCTTTCTGTGGGACCCATAGGGGGGCCTGGAGATGCTGGCATCGCATCACCCCATCCCTCCAGGAGGGGTCCCAGCTGTGCTTCCTGGGCAATGGGGATTTTCTCACTGGCTGTGAAGTGAAGGGGGCTCCGGGCAAATGTGGGCAGCCCAGGGAATCAGGACTCCTGCTAGGCTACCAGACAGGTGCATCTTCTTCAGACGGCTCCTGTCTGGGTCCCCTCATCTCTGAGGCTCCTTCGGGCTCAAAGGCCTGGCTCTACTCCTTCTTGTCACTTCTCTTCCTAGACACATCCAGTCTCTAGACACACCCAGTTACTACCACCTTGCATCAAGACTGTTTAGTGAATGTTCTTAAGACATGCTTGTCCGTGTGTTCATGTTTCGCACGTGCACATCTCTTGGGTGTGTCTGGAGAACTTGATTGTGGAGGGAAGGGGCTGTTCCACTGTCACTTAAACACAAACTTGAACGAAAAGAGCACCCCATTTGGTCACTAAAATTGGCTGAAGGGGACTTGAGGGCTCCCCTCCCACTTGCCCAAGGCACATGTGCCTGCCCATCAAATCTGGGCCCCAGGGAAAGGCCTGGTTATATGGACAGTAGAAGGGAGTGGATCAAGCGAGGTCTGGCCATGAGCAAGGAGAGGTCCCAAGTCATGAATGTTGGTGGCTTCTCGAGAGCAACTGGCACATCTAGTGCCCTTTGAACAGCAGTTATTGCCCCTTTGCGCAGTTGGAAGGGGACCCTGGGATGGAGAGTCTGACCCCCTCAGGGGCAGGCCGGGTGGTGCCTCTCTGATGTCCCAGACATGAAGGGAGTCGGCTGCCCTGGCATGCACCAACAGCCCAGGTGGGAAAGGGTTTCTGGTTGCAACGTCTCCGGCAACACCACAACAGAATTTTCTTCTCTCCATTCAGCCCCTGGGAGTTGTAAACTGGCAGAGCCACATGGGACTGCCCCCATTCCCTCGACAGCCTCAGCTCCCCTTTCTCTTTCAGCACATACTCCAGGAGGAAGGCGCTGTGCACACTTAATTCACCACTGTATCTCCTGTGCCTAGAACAGTGAATGTCCGTCACACTGTAGGTGTTGAGAAATAGTCATTAACTGGAGGAGTGGTCCCACCCTGTGTACAGAAGGATTGGAGGGTGGGTGGTTTGGGGCTTGGGTCCTCTGAGATTGTGTGCAGGGACTTGGCTCTGTGCCTCAAAACTGTTTGCTCTAAGGAATTACCTAATCCCTTCTGTCTCCACCAAGCCGGCCCTTCCTTCTCTGGCCTTGGCTGGTTGGAAGACAAAGCTCCTTTTTGTGCCCCCCTACAACTCCTTCGGCCTCAGGAGGCATGCCTTCGTGCCTTCCTTGCCTCCTCCACCGACTTCCACAGCCATGACTGCCACTCCAGCCTGGTCTCCCTGAAACCTACCACCACCAAGGACCCTCAGTGTCCCTCTGGGGATGAGAGAGCCCACCCTGAGCTGGATGGACAGGGAACAGCCTGGGGCAGCAGAGCACACACCATAGCCCTTGGCCCACCACTCCCCAAAACCTCTAGAAAATTCCTACAGACAGACCCAGGAACACCAGGAGACGTTGTAGGAACTCAGGAGACGTGGAGAACAGAGAATAGCATGTAGTTCTTCTCTGAACTAGTCAACCTAACTTGGGTGAACCACACTGCACATTCCATATGGGGTGCTAGGAGGCAAGTCCGGGTGGGGTGGAACTTAACCCTAGGGGTAAGCTAGCTCCTGGACCACCAGAAAACCAAAGCGGTAGAAAAACACAGTGACGGGCAAGCCTGAATGGGTGGTCTCGGGAAACATGCAGAAAGGGGTCAATACCTGAGTGCGGTTCTTCTGAGAAGCTGTCTTGAGGGTGAGTTGTAGGCGGAATGATAAAGGAGGTTAATATCAAAACAGAAAACCTTCCATGGCAGAAAGGAAAGAAGACGGTATTAGTAGTCTCAAGTTTTGAGTTTTTTTTTTTTTTGCTGGTATTTTTTTTTATTTAAGCTTTTTTATTTAAACATATAATGTAACCCCACCACCCTCTCCCAACCCCTCTCCCCCCAAGTTTTGAGGTTTTAAAGGGGACAGTGACACAGGCTGTCAGGGAGGCTGGGTTATCCTCAGCATTCATGGAGACAACGTTCACTGGAGAGAAAGCCACAATGAAGGTCAAAGGCCACAGAAGAGGGGGTGAAGGAAGAACAAAAGTCAAAGCCTTATCCATTTCCATCTATGTCACCAAAGTCCGAAAGGGAGACAGTCCAGATCCAGAAACAACAGTCTGGGTGGAAAAATTACAGAGAGGAGGGAGGGGAAGAAGGGGGCCACCCCAGACACAAGACAAATGGAAACAGGACGAGAGGTAATGCCTGGGAATAGGGCTCCCCAAGAGGGCATAGGGAAGAAAGGAAGGACCCAGGCAGGAAGGCGGACTGGAGTCAGCTCCCACACAAAAAGCGTGAGGGGAAAAAGTGGAGGAGGCCCCCATTGCCACAGGCTACAGCGCTCCCTAAGCCTCTCCACCGGCCTCTGTTGGTGGAAAGCTCTGAAGGGTTTACTCAGCACAGGTCAGGAAACAAGTGTCTCTTCTCTGGGAGAAAGATTATCAGGAGATGAATACGGAAAACAAAAACAATTATTCTTTCCGCCCCAGACGCATGAACCACCCGGCTCAGACCTGGGCGCCCCGGCAACCCGGTGAGAGAACTCCCATGCTCCTCTCACCCTGTATCAACAAAAGCTATGATTCATAAGTTCCCTGTGGAAACTGAGACTCTCAAACAATCTCTCCACGGAGGAGAGCTCCCCCCACCCCTGCCACCTCAGCCGCAAGGAGGAAAGAGCTCCGCAAACCAGTGCCAAGCTGTCATTCCAGGCCGGTGAGCGTCAGCTAGCCCATCGTTCCACTTGTGGCTCTGAAAGGACACCTGTGTGGGAAGACCATGGAATCTGGCTCACCTTCTCCATAGCTGGGCACCACTGGTCTGTTGAATTTACCATTCAGGGACACAGTTTCCGGCAACTAAATACGTTGCCGTTCCTCTCTCACTCTGCTAGCTTTCGAAACCAGTGCAAGGAGCAAGCAGTCAGCAAGAGAAAAGAAAACCTAACAATTTTTCTGTTTGGCTCCCCCACCCTGGGGTAGAAGCAGGGGGGTAAGAGGAAAAGAAAGGGGAGACCAGGAGTTTGCAGGCTTCCTATCGGTTTCCACTGACGGGGATGTAGAGCTCAGTCCACAAGATGAACAGGGAAAAACAAGACAAATGTCTTGGGCATCCCCCACTCAGTGCAACCCCTAGAGCTCTTACCATCAAGACTGAAAGCCAGGGACCCCCGGCCTTCAGCCTGAGTGACCAGTCTGGGAAGTTTCTGGAATAAGGCAGCCTCAGATAGAGCTGGGAGGCGGTTTATGGTACATCACTTTTGTATAAATTAATGAACTTCAGTTCTGTCTTCCTACTCATACCTAAAGCCTGTTACTAAAGAAAAAGAACATGTATGTTGTTCGTTTCAAATCCCCACCAGACTTGCCACGGGAGGGACATGCGGCTGGCTCTTCGCTCACATGTGCTTGATGGCACCAGAAGGAGAGAAGTCTCCACAAACGCTTCCAAGGCATTCACAGGTCCTGGGCATTGCAACAGTTGTTTTCCTACACGAATCCTCATCACAAACCCCACTTTACAGACCCCTGAGCTGAGGCTCGGGGAAGGCTGTGCGTGGCATAGGGTCTCACACTAGTAAGTGGGGCTGGGACTCAAACCCATCGCCCCACACTCACAGCTTCTCTCCGCAGCAGACAGACAGGGGGCTGGTCCTGAGAGTCCTGTCGTGGAGCAAACAGGACATATGTGTGTGCATGGCCGCCTGCTCCAGGACATCAGGTGTGACCTACACTGTAGAGAAGAAAGCTTATGAGGAAAACAAAGGAACAATCAAACCTGGGTGGTTTTCCTAAGAAAGGTGAGTGTGAAGCAGGATTTTTTGGACCTGGAAGGATAGCGTGGGGCAGGAATTGAGCACTTGGTGAGAAAGGGCTCAGGGGCAGGAAGCACAGGCGAGAAGAGGAAGGCCTGGGAAACAGGGAATCGAGGGCACTTGTTTTGACACACGTTGTTTGCACAGGAGGGGGTGGGTCCCAGGCCTAAAGAAGCGGTTTAGAAACGAGGCGGTGTTTTTAGAGCCCATTAAGAGATGCATGATTAGGGCATGACTGAAAGCAATTAGCGTGCTTCTCATTCGTCTGCTGATCAAGTTGCGACTGGAAAGGAGTTTCCACGTGGGGGAGGGATGCTGGGGAACCAACCAGTGGCCTTGACACTGTCCCAGAGGGGCGCTGAGCGTGAGTTCAGGGCAGGCGAATGCCTGGGCGATGCCATCAGAGGCCTCCCTCAGCAGCGCCCCACCCCTCCTGCAGGCCCATAAAAGCCAAGGCGGCCAGGGGCTCCCCAGGTGCCCTATCTTCTCCATCCCCCCGTCACACGCGCCCGGGTCAGGAGTGCTCCTCGCCAGCCTCGCTCAGCCACCATGTCCAGGCCGTCAAGCATCACTTTCCAGACCGGCAGCCGCAGGAGCTTCAGTGCGGCCTCCGCCACCACCCCAGCTGCCGGCCGCTCCCGCTTCAGCTCGGTCTCTGTGGTCCGCTCTGCAGGCGTCGGTGCGGGGCTGGGCAGGATGAGCAGCGCTGGGGCCGGCTTCGGGAGCCGCAGCCTCTACAACCTGGGGGGCACCAGACGGGTCTCCATTGGGGTGTGTGGCAGCAGCTTTCGAGGTGGCTTTGGTGGCAGGGCCAGCAGTGGGTTTGGGGTCAGCAGTGGATTTGGCTATGGGGGCACAGCCGGAGGAGGCTACGGGGCTTCGGGCTTCCCTGTGTGCCCTCCTGGAGGCATCCAAGAGGTCACCGTCAACCAGAGCCTCCTGACTCCCCTCAATCTGCAAATTGACCCTGCCATCCAGCGGGTGCGGAAAGAGGAGCGGGAGCAGATCAAGACCCTCAACAACAAGTTTGCCTCATTCATCGACAAGGTGAGCCGGGGGGATGCATGTGTGCCATTGGGGTGGGGTGGCAGGAACACTTGGAGAGGCCCCCTGCATGGACAGGAAGCAGGAATGCAATGGGCTCCCTGTGGAAAAACACATCCACTCAACAAGTACCTTCCAGATGGCCCCACGGGACCTTGTGGAAAGTTCCTTCATCCTCCCTGGGAGCCACGCAGTTGGTTCAGCCAACACTGAGGGAAGAGCTATGTTGTTCTCCGTGGGAGGAGTTTCCACTGAGCCAACTAGCCTCACTCAGAGCAGGTGTTGTCAAGACACTCAACCCAAGAGTAGAGTCTGCCCCTAGAGACCTCTAAGCCCACCACACCAGTTCTATGGAAGTCCCGGAGAACAGTGGGATAGGTCAAGGGCTTTCCCATTCTGATTTCCAGTGGTCAGTTATATAGTTGACAGATGGGTATCAGGTGAAAGGTGGACTTCTCTTCTCTCCCTTATCAGTTGGAGTGTCTGGCTCTGCCTCCCCAATTTCTCAAGATTTCATTCTCCTGGGGTGCCTGGGTGGCTCAGTGGGTTAAAGCCTCTGCCTTCGGCTCAAGTCATGATCCCAGGGTCCTGGGATCAAGCCCCGCATCAGGCTCTCTGCTCAGCAGGGATCCTGCTTCCCCTCCTCTCTCTGCCTGCTTCTCTGCCTACTTGTGATCTCTGTCTGTCAAATAAATAAATAAAAATCTTAAAAAATTTTTTTCATTCTCCCTCCCTCCAGGTGAGGTTCCTGGAGCAACAGAATAAGGTATTGGAGACCAAGTGGGAGCTCCTTCAGGAGCAGGGCTCCAAGACAGTGAGGCAGAACCTGGAGCCTTTCTTTGACACCTACATCAATGACCTCCGCCGGCAGATGGACAGCGTCACCACGGAGAGGGGCAGGCTGGACGCTGAGCTGAGGAACATGCAAGACGTCGTGGAAGATTTCAAAGTCAGGTAAGGGGAAGACAGGCTGCTGGTCAGGACTCCTTTTTAAAAGGACCAGCAAGGTGCAAAGCAGCAAATATCAGTGCCCACAGGGAGGTTTGGAACTTGGAGTCATTATCCCGTGATTGGAAGAAGCATGGCATAGGGTAAAAAAGAGACTCGCATCTCACCCATAGTTATTAACAAGAAGCCTATTCTGACCTGTCCACATGACCACAAAGGGATGTCTGCATCATCTAACGTAACATGGCTACTCTGGAAAACATGATACCATTTCACAGCCAGAATATTCTTCAACTCCACTGGCACAGGCCCTATTATTGAGCTGGTGCATTCCCAGTGTAAATGAAGCAGTCCTCCTGGGGGAGACAAAATTTGACTGGCTGTCATCCACACTGTAGTAGGTGAGGTATCCAGTGAAAAGGGATGTCCCCCCTAACTCCTTAGCTGGCTTACCTTTGGTTTCTGAATTAGAGCCACTCTTATTTACTGAAAGCATGCTGATCACACAGCTGCTCTGAGGCTCAGTGAAAAGACCTCACAATCTACCAGGAATGGTTTCCTTCCTGAATAAGCAAAATTTACCCCACAGTTCCAGCAGCCACTAGAGGCAGGAACATTTTTTAAAGACTGCAATTGTGCATGTCTAAGAAGATGGAGTTGCATAAATACATATTTCTATTCCCATTAGTTCCATGCTCACCTTTTACTCTTACAAAAGGAATAATAAGAAAAAAAACTTCTGGCAGAAGAAATGGTTCCCCTTTTATAGAGGGAGAAATAGAGGTTAAGTGAATCACCCCAAGTCACACACAGGTCAGTGGAAGAGCTGGAAAGGATCTGAGGTCTCTTAACTCTTGCTACACCAGTAATGCTCCTCATCCAGGGAAGAGTTTAACTGAACACTTGCTCAACAGCACGCCCCCTCTCCTCTGTGCTTACAGGTACGAGGATGAAATTAACAAGCGCACCGCTGCTGAGAATGAGTTTGTGGCCCTGAAGAAGGTGGGTGGAAATGTCTCTTAAAGGAGAAGATTCGAAACTGAATCTTGGAGTATGCAGTGACTCGACCCTTGAAATGGCACAGAACCCTTCACAGTATCTGGAGAGCTCAAATCTGCCAAAATTCTCCCTCTGTATTTATGTCCCCCTGACACTGCTAGGGTTTCTGTTAGCTCAGGGGACTCAAGACCCCAGTTCTCTACAATCACCCACCCCAACCCCAAGCCCCAGATCCAGAGTTTGCTAAAATCTAACCTCGAGGGGCCAGGGAAGAGTCTGCCCAACTTCTTCTGGACTCACTGCTTAGGGCTGGGTCTCAGAGGAGCATCCTGTGCTGTTGTTCTAGGATGTGGACTCAGCCTACATGAACAAAGTAGAACTGGAGGCCAAGGTCAACTCTCTGACTGATGAGATCAACTTCTTCCGGATGCTCTTTGAGGCCGTAAGAGCCTGCAAATGTTTTTGTCCTTTCTAGGTCTGGAGCCTGGGAAGAAAAGGATGCTGCAGAGAATGTCATCTATATGGGGCCTCCATTTAGCATCTTGCCCCAGATGGTCCAAACTGGGGCTTGGGTGGTCATGGGCACCTGGGAGAACTGCTTGCAATCTTGCCACGCTAAACCCTACTCCAGCTCTGAGGCTGCTCCCCCCACCCCATAGCATAGCAAAGAGAGAGTGCTGATTCTTGAATCCCAGATCCCTGGGTAGCATTTCCAAGGAATCAAGACACACCTCTCCCTCTCCCCTCCCAGAAAAGTTTAGAAAAGGCAAGTTACCCCTCAGTTCATTGTTCAGGGTGCTTCTTGCCCTCTGAACTTGCCTCCTTCTGGACACTGCCACTGTGAAGGCAGAGATCTGGGTCTTTGAAGGGGAGAAGAAGTAGGGAATGATGAAGTCACACTGTACGGGGGAAGCAGGGTCCTAAAACTCTACCCTTCACACTCAGGGAAAACACATAGGTGGGGGTCTTGAGAAGCTATGCTGGGGGACACACCCTCATCTCACTGATCTGTGACCCAGAAACCTTTCTGAGATTGGCATCAGAGTCCCTAAATGGCTTCAAGTGCCCAGGGAAGGCCTGGAAGAATCCCTCCTAGGGAAGGCAAGAAGGGATTCCTGACCTAGACAGGTAGTCAGTTGTGTGATTTCAAGAACATTTCTTTTTATGCCTTGGTGATGCTGAATTTTCTGGCTCTGCAGGAGCTATCCCAGATGCAGACCCAAGTCAGTGACACGTCTGTGGTCCTGTCCATGGACAACAACCGCAGCCTGGACCTGGACAGCATCATCGCGGAAGTCAAGGCCCAGTACGAGGATATCGCCAACCGCAGCCGGGCCGAGGCCGAGTCCTGGTACCAGACCAAGGTGAGTGTAGGCACCTCTGTGATAGGTTCCAGGACTAGTCTTATCTGAAGCCCCAAATAATCATTTAACTATTAGCCATGAGCATCAGGGAATACAGGAGCATTTCTGTTTCTTTCAGCATGGCAGAAGTGTCTGGTGCTATGAAAAGTCAACTTGAAATGGGTGTGGAAAACCAACCATACCCCCACCATGTGGTCAGGCAATGTTGGGTGCTCAGGTCAGCCCTCGTCCCCATATCACTTATGATCTGGTTGGGCCTGGGTGAGACTCCAAAACAACCAAGAAAGAGTCACAGAGCTATTTCTAAATGTCTTATTTATTCAATACACTTGTGTCAAGCAGCATTGAAGAGTTGTGAATAAATAAGCTGCAAACAGTTTATTCTTGATTAATAAAAAGCTCCCAAGAAGAGGTGGGTCTTTCTTGCATTGGGAAGCATCCAGGGATAATAGATGGCCAAGGATGGGGAGACATTTAAGGGAGAATAAGCAATCCTGCAGGGGCTGGAAGATAGAAATGAGGACTTTGCTGAGCAAAAGACTATCAAAAAAAGGAGCATTGGGATGACCATTGAGAGCTACTGTCCGAAGTCATAGATAGCCTGAAGAAGGTTTGGCATTGGAGGGTGTAGTAGACTAGAGACTGGATAGTCCAATCCATGAGATCAGCTCTCTGCCCAAGTCAGAACTCTCTCAGGGCCAGCTGCTCACCTATATGTGGCTTCCATCTTTTGCCCTGCTGTGCACACTGCCTGAGTCCCTACCACTACAATGTGGTAGGAAGGAAGAGGGTATCAGGTCCTGGGATGCACAATGCAGAGGGACATCCCCCCTAGAGGCAGAGGCAGATGGTGAATGGAGGCAAGAGGTGCCTAAGTTGAAATTTACAGTGGTTGAAATTTACAGTGAACAGTTCCTTTTATTGGTAGGGCCTATTGTTCCCTTAAACCACATGTATCTAGAAATGGAGGAGCTGGGCCACCCAGCACTTTCAAAGCCAGATAGATCTTCACTTGGGCAAGGGCTCTTCTTCCCTGGGAAAGGTGTGGGTGGGAGACAGGGGCATTTGTTCCTTCTAAATGAGTGTATCCTGGATATGCCCCACTAGGCAGAGAGCTCCCTCAGATGAGGGATCCTGTTACAAAGTCTTCAGAACTGTGCCCCCTTCAGCCTGGCTCCATCCAACACCCCCAACACTGATGCCTCGAGAGCTACAAAAATTCATGGTCACATGGGTCTGGATGTATGTCCTGTGACCGGGATCCCTAAAGGACACTGACCAAGTCACCTTTTCTCCCCCCCTCCACCTGCCCTGAGCTCACGATGTTTCTTCCTACCCCAAGGTCTTCACACAGACTATCTCCCCTATCTGGAATGTTTTCTCCCCAGTCTTATCACTTAGATCACTCCTTCCCACCCTCCAGCACACAGCTCGAACACCTCTGTCTCTGGAAGGACTTCCCTGACCTCCTCCCCACAACTCCATATCTGTGTCAGATTCCTTTGTTACCCTACCTATTCATTTCCTAAGGGACACTCATCCCAGTTTGGAACTACAAATTCAATAATATTTCATTAAAATCTATTTCCCCCAATAAATTGTAAGCACAGGTCTGATGATGCTCTCCATGATACTCCCAAAGCCTGGCATGTGCCTGGCAGGTAGGTGTGCCTAAGAAATACCACCGAAATGACTGAGCAAGGGAGTGCGTGAATGATCAGTGAAAGGGTGGGCCTGCGAGTGGCCCTGAGGGCCAGGCTGTGCACATGGGGAGTACCCAGCCCAGTGTTTGATGAGGGGACTCACTCTACTCTGATTCTATCAGTACGAGGAGCTGCAGGTCACAGCTGGCCGGCACGGCGATGATCTCCGCAACACCAAGCAAGAGATCTCCGAAATGAACCGGTTGATCCAGAGGCTGAGAGCTGAGATAGACAGCGTCAAGAAACAGGTAGAGTTTGGGCAGGGCCAAGAGCTCCTTGCACACTCATTTCTCCCAGGTCATCCTGCCATGCTTCTAGGACTCCTACCCAAGAAGCACTGCACCTGCAGGGGTTGTCAGTTAGGCTCGTGGCTTCCTCCTTTTCTTACAGTGTTCCAGCCTGCAAACGGCCATCGCTGATGCAGAACAGCGTGGAGAGCTGGCCCTCAAGGATGCCCGGGCCAAGCTAGTGGACCTGGAGGAGGCCCTGCAGAAGGCCAAGCAGGACATGGCCCGGCTGCTGCGTGAGTACCAGGAGCTCATGAACGTCAAGCTGGCCCTGGACGTGGAGATCGCCACCTACCGCAAGCTGCTGGAGGGCGAGGAGTGCAGGTGAGGACAGATGGCCCCACTTCCATTCCAGCTGCTCGAGCACTCCTAGGGGCTCAGGTTGCTGTGGCCCCCTCCTCTCCTGGAATACAGGTAGAACTGAGTTATGAGAAAGAAAAAGAAAAACACAGGTACAATTTCTTTTCAAGCCAATAACTCATTATCAAATGCCATTATTTGAAGCACAACTGCTTTTCACACCCCATAAACATCTAGGATCTGATCAAGTCCTAAGTAATAAAATTCTATCGAAGGAGAAATTGTGTTATGTGGCGGGTCAAGATATATGTTATGAGGGGCTCTGGGCTGAGAATAAACTGTCCCAGGATTTGGGCAGACAGGCCTACCATCAACTAGCTACGTAACATCAGGAAAGCCAGTGTCCTTTCTCTGGTCTTCAGATTCTTTGTGATGGAATGAAGAGGCCAAATCGTCTGATCCCCAAAGTACAGTGTTCTGCCGATTACTAGCTGTGTGACCGAGGGCAAATTACTTTACTTTTCTGTTCCTCACCTATGAAATGGGGCTAACTGTGGTTTCCATCCTATATGTTATTAAGAATGCTAAAATAAGGGAATACACATGAAGTCCTTAGAACAATGCACGATCCATAACAAGTGCTCAAAAAATGTTAGTGATCATTCAGTTTTGTGGCCAAAGATATGGGCTTTGGAGCAAAAGAAGTCTGGCTTCAAATCTAGCTTTGTGAACACAGGCAATTAATTCGCCTCTCTGAGCTTCAGTTTCCCCATCCATCAAATGGAGGTAGCGACACCTACTGAATGGGGTCATGGAGAGAATTAAGTGGCATAATGTGGGTAACAGGTATGTAGTCCTTTTTAGTGTTCTAAGTGTGTGTTTATGAATGAAGGCCAGCTCTGTCCTTAGCATGCGAAAGCAAAATTACTCTGGTTGCTACAATAATGGGCTGATTATTGGTATTGTTATGTTTATGACTCAGTCTCCTCTCCACACATCTAATCACCCCAGGCACAGCCCCATGCCTGACAAACGGTCTATTGTTGAGAGGGAAATCTTATTCCTTAAGGAGCCCTGCCTTTCCAGCCCACTCTAGTGTATGATTCGCTTTCATTTCCTCCAGGTGTCTACCTAGTTTGAACCAAAAAAAAAAAAATGTGTTTCTGAGATTACAGGTTTTCCTCCAGATTGTTACTTTTAATACTACTAGTATTTAAATGATTTCAACCTCCACTCACTGCTGCAATAAAAATAATAGAGAGGTTTTCAATGTGCTTCATTACAAAAATGTGATTTCAAATGCCCATGAGCTGCTGGACATAATAGTAACGTTCCTTCTCCCTCTTCCTCCTAATCAGACTGAACGGAGAGGGCGTTTCTCCTGTTAACATCTGTGAGTATGATGTCCTCTGTGTCAGTTCGCGTGCATGTGGTTGGGGCAGGGAGGTGGCATCATAGGGGAGGGCAGAGGGCATGCACAAGACATCGGAGGGGACCCCACCCCAGACAAGGTTCATTTTGAGGTTTGAAGTCTTGAATTCTTTAAAAGGAGAGCCATATTAGGAGTCTTTCTCTTTCTTTTTTTTTATTTTTTTTTTAGGAGAGAGTCTTTAATGTCCCACTTCTTACCTCTTTGCAAGGGACAGAGCACCAAACAGAGGGTGAGAGGAGGTTTTCTGGGACCCTTCTGCATGGGTTTAGACCCACAGGTTTCACCCCCAACCTCCTGGGACCCCACCCCTTTCTCACTGGAGGTGGGATTCTAGTTCAGACGTGAGCATTCACTGTGGACAGGATTTAGGAAAGCCTGCTGTGCCCTCAGCCTATGGAGAGAGCCTCCACGCTGGGCCCAAGGGCATGGCCAGTAAGGCCGCACCTTCTGGGAGTGGTGTGGTGAGAAGCCCTGCTGCTCCAGTTTACAGAGTATAACAGCAGAAGGTCACCCGGGTTTTTCTGGGCAGCAGGAGCACATAGGACAGGGGAGGTGGGTGCAGCTGCTCGGAAAGGGAGAGGCGGTAGTAAGCTGGTACAACCCCATGCCACTAAGGGTGGAGGTCACTCACAGAGCTCACTGCTGGCATCATGAGGCCGACTGGGATGACTTCTCCAGCTTGCATCCTACAAGTGAGTTTGGCATTCCTAATATAGGATTACAAAACCAATGATTATGTTAACTGATGACTCTAGAAGGCAGAGCCCTCTGAACTACCCAGCTGTCCTCCTTCACTGATATCCTTGTCTAGTGGCTCCCAAGACTCTCAGAGCTAATTTTGGGGGTGGCTGCCATAACTTCTAAAGTTCCTTTTCTCTTGAAAGCACATGAAAGTCCGTGTTTGTTATCCAGGGCTGCCGCATTGCAGTACCACAAACTGGGGGGGGGGGGGGGGCTTCAGATAAGAGAAATGTACTGTGTCATGCTTCTGGAGAGTTCTCAGTGCTCCCTGCCCTGCATCATGCTGATCTCTGGCTCTGTGATCACATGGCCCTTTCCCTATGTGTCTGTCTTCACATGGACGCCCTTCCTCTTCTTATAAGGGCACGAGTTCTATTGGCTAGGGCCCTCCCTAATGATCGTATCTTAATCGGATTCCATCTGCAAGATCCCATTGCCAAATAAGGTTGCATTCGCAACCTGGAAGTGAGGAATTCAACATTTTTTGGGGGGGGAAGACAGAGTTCATTCTGTAACCATCCATTTTTATCTCAATTTCCCTTATGAAGGGACTGGATGTCAAAGGTGATGCATGGTTATAAGAGCTAGAAAAAGAGCAGGTTGGGGAGCGGGGCAGAATGGGAGCAGAGTTGACTGGCCAGTGGGTCATCTGTCACTTGGTCTAGCTAGATTACTCCAGCTCCATTCTGGGATTCAGGGTGCAGAGGCTGGGGACACCAAGGGAAGTGTGTACATGCCCTCCCAGAAAGAAGAGAGACTCCAGAGTCAGGCCCACAGAGGGAGAAGGGAACAGAGTGGCAGGGGAGTGTGATGGGATCAAAGGGAAAGGCACGTGGACCAGAATTGCTTCCTGGATGTGAGAAGTCTCCATTAAGTTCTGGAAGGAACAGCGAGGCGCCAAGTAGCAAAGAGGAAGCAGGAAGCCATTCCAGACAGGAAGAGTGTCCGGCATCACAGCCCAACGAGAACCAGGCTGAGCACAGAGAAGAGCTCCCACTAAGTGGGTGGGAGGCTAGAAGGAGGCAAAAGGTTGCCTGACCTCACAACCCCATCCTCACCCCACAGACTCAGGGGCACAGGCCCTGACACTCCAGGTCTCTTCTCTCCGGCCCTGGGTCTTGACCCTCTCCCCTCTCTTCCGGCAGCTGTGGTCACCTCCACCGTTTCCAGCGGCTACGGCGGCGGCAGCAGCCTTGGAGGCGGAAGTCTGGGTCTCGGTGGGGGCAGCGGCTACTCCTTCACCAGCAGCACTGGGCACAACCTGGGTGCAGGCCTGGGTGGCTCCAGCTTCAGCGCCAGTAGCAGCCGGGGCCTTGGGGGCAGTGGCTCCAGTGTCAAGTTTGTCTCTACCACATCCTCCAGCCGGAAGAGCTACAAGCATTAAATGCAGCCACCCCACTCCCCCACCCCTGCCCTGAAGCCTGCCCGCTTGCTAACCTGGCCTGTCTACACTCACAGACACGATACCTGGGTCCTTCTCCTTCTTCTCCCCTGACCCACTTGCGCTGCCAGGAAGCAAGCCTGGCATCCTGGCTAAACCCCATTCCTCAGCTTAAGCTAGCCTCTGCCCTCCTGACAGTCCCCACAGTGCTCCCCCCACCCGTGACAATGCCCTCCCTCTTTCAATATTCACATTTGGCTTATCTTGCGGAGACCACCCCCCTTCAACTTCTCCTTTTTCCTCCCCACCTTCCAGACTTCCCCAAAGATGGGGAATGGGTGTTTCCCTGGCCGTCCCAATGCCAGGTTGGCAGCCCACCTGTCTCATGATGCTTATAAGCTGCCTGCTGGGAGTGAGAGCTCTCTCTCTTGCCTCCCGGGGATGTGTCTATTAAATGCATGTGTAATGTGTTTGGTGTCCAGCCCTCTGTCTGGCATGGTTATGCAGCACAGAATGCTTCTTCTCCTCCCCGGGCCACAAAGAGGGCCCAGAGCACATCAGATCTTCCTCACTTCACTCAGAATGAAGAATGCTGGGCTAGGGAGATGGGAGGGATGGAGGGGGGCCAACTGCCAGCCAGACTTCAGGCTGGTGTTTCTGCCCACTTCCTCCTGCCTCTTGTTGGAATGCCTTCTTTGAGAAGCCCAAGGCCCTGGGCAGCTCTGTCTGTCCTCCCAACTCTGTATGTCATTCAGGGCGATACCATTCCCTCCCAAACACAGACGGTTTTCTAAGGACACTGACGTAGGGTGGGCGGCCCAGCCCTTCTCCAGCAAAGGGGCTGATTGTTCCCTGACAGCTTCAAACTTGCAGACCTGAGCAAAGAAATAACAGGCCAGGAGAGGAGTTAAAAGTCAGCCCTGGGGGCAATGCTTTCACCAAGCAGAGGAGCCACTGAGACCCATAATTGCAGGGGGCAGTGAGGCATCCAGGAAGCTCCCACATTCCTGATTTTACAGTCTCTGGAACCCCTCCCATAAGCCTGGCCAAGAGCCTGGCATCACCCAGACTGGGCACCGCTCACATGGGCTTAGAGGAAGTGGGCTCAGGGCTCAGGACCTGGTAGGAACCAGGAACTAGGAACCAGGACTCTGAACCATAACCAACCAGATGCCATGCAGGAAGCTAAGTGGCAGGTAGGGAGAGGCCATGAACAGAGAGAGGATGTGTGTAAAACCAGGGGCTAAAGGCTGGGAGGGGTGGCAGGAAGGAGAGAATTGAAACAGTGGGTGATCGTTAAATGTCCCTGGTCCCCAGGGACAAGAGGAGTAGAAGGGATATGAATTTTGAGAATAATCCTGAGTCTGCCACCCTCGACAACCACCTCTCCTCCACCAGCATCAGGTGCAAAGATCCTGTGGTCAGACCACTGAACCCTAACATCAGCCCAGCACCCACTAGCCATGCGACCACGGCCAAGTCTCACAACAACTCTACACCTCAGTAGCTTCATGAGCAAAACAAGAATAATAATAGCTACCCCATGGTGCTTCGTGAAGATTAAATGAGAAGACAGGTGAAAAGCAGCTACCTATCATAGCTGCTCAATAAATGTTGCCAACTATTACTTTCCTCCTTACCCTCACCAAGTCATTGTGTGAATCGAATGACATAATGCTTGCAGATGACCTGCCCCATGGTCTGGCAAAGACTGAGTCCTCAGGAAACGAGGTTTCTCTTCTTTTCCCAGCAACAGGAAGGGCATAATCCAGTACTTGGGTTCAGAGTCCAAGACCTGGGAATCCAAAGAGAGGAACAGCTTACTTAGAAAGAGTGGGAGTGCCTGCCATGTGAGCCTGAGAACCTGGGCGGGCAGGGGGCTCAGGACCTGCCCCGGGCCCGAATCCCCAGGCCTGGTCCTGCCCTGGGTAGGGTGTTCCCCGTGATGATTAGGGAGCAGGAAAATAGGTGCTGGCCAGACATGCCATTGAGGTGAACTCAACAGAGTGGTCTTTGATCTTCTCCGGCCAAGCCCAGTTCTTGAAAGGGATAAAAGTCAAGGAGAGTCTGGGACAGTTAGACTTGGAAGGCTCCTCATCCCTTTGACACTTGTGCTCCTCTGATTCTCTGGCACCAGCTCCCACCATGACCCAACGATCTTCTGTCACCATCAAGTCAGGAGGCACTCGGAACTTCAGTGCTTCCTCGGCCAGCCTCCTCCCAGGCTGCCGGCCCAGCTTCAGCTCTGTCTCTGTGTCCCAGGGCGGGAAGAGCTTCGGGGGCAGCTGTGTGGGTGGCTTCGGGACCAGGAGCCTCCACAGCTTTGGGGGTAGCAAAAGAATCTCTATCAGTGGAGGCTACCGCTGCAGCCGGGCCAGCGGTGGAGGTGCCGGCTATGGGCTGGGGTTCGGAGGCATGGGCTACAGGGCCGGTGGAGCCTTCGGCGGGTATGGATTTGGAGGCGGGATGATGTCTGGCTCTGGGGGCATCCAGGAGGTCACTGTCAACCAAAGCCTCCTGACCCCCCTCCACCTGGAGATCGATCCCTCCCTCCAGCGGGTGCGAAAGGAGGAAAAGGAGCAGATCAAGACCCTCAACAACAAGTTCGCCTCCTTCATTGACAAGGTGAGAAGCAAGAGTGGGATCCCCACCAGAAAAGCAGCAGGTGCTTGTGGTATCTCTACTTTCTGTGCTTTTCTGAGGTCTTGCCCAGGACCTGCAATCCTGGGGGCTGGGAAGACTGCTGACTTGGTGAAAGGAGTGGTTTGCCACCTTGTTGAGGTGGGAGCAGAAAAATGTTCATCTCCACACTCCAGAGCTGTCTGGCCTACTGCAAAGCCATTGCTCTTTTGATGGATAATGAATGTGAAGTCAGACAGCAAAAAGGGATCATTTCGAAAGCAAAGGAATGAAGGAATGAAAGGTTATGAGAAGCACGCTGGGGTTACTTTTTCCTGCAGTTAATAGGGGCAAGTCCTCCTGTGGTGACCTCCCTGGTGACTTGGGTATGTCGGGGAAGCTGAGTGGTTGACAAGGGGTCAGCTTTCCCACTTTTCTTCTAGTGAGAGCTGATCTGTGACGTCAGCCCTGAGGGCTCCCTGTGGAATGGCCTGCCCTCCTAGGGATTCCCCAAGCCCGGGAAAAGAAGCTTTTCTCTTCTGTTCTGCCACTGGTTCCCCATGAGCTTGTTGTTTTGTCTGGGAAGAACAAGTTCAAGGATCTGACTTGCTCCAGCTCCATATATGATACCTGGAAAGAAGAGTGCTAGACTCTTGAACCTAGATTCTAGTGCTAGTAGCATCCCCTAACTTCTTGGGCCTTGGTTGGGTTGGACAGATAGACTCCAAGGTGACTCTGCAGGTCTAACAGGCTTTGGAATGTCTCATCCATATCTATGAATATGCCAGTCTAACCAAAGGGACTGTTGAGCAAAGGGTTCTTCCATTTGATCACCCATGTCACCCCACTTGGCCTGGTATTTGCACCAACAGATGTGAGGTTTCCAGGAGACTGGCTCTGAGGGGAAAAGGCAGGCTCTCCTTTGCTTGGTTCATCTCGAGGGGATGTGGGGAAAAGGAGATGTGATAGGGAGGGACGTAGGATCAGAATTACCCCTCTTCTTTTAACAACAGAGAAGAAAGGTGGGCAGGGCAAGAGGGGCATTTGTTAAAGGCCCTCTGGAGGCACACTGCCATCTCCAAAGGTATGGAGGCTCCTTCATTGCTTCATTCTGAGTCTGTGTGTCATTCCAAGGGACCCCAAAAGAAAGACTTTGTATAAGGAGAAAGGTTTTGCATATTCCCAAGGCTGCCTCCCAGATGCAGGAGCAGATAGATGTATACAACTCAAGCAAACCAGACTAGTAGCACAAGACCACAAGGGACCCAAGAGAGCAGAGGGGGCTTCCCAGGCCACACAGCAGGCCAAAGACATAGCTGGCATTGTGGCCAGGTCCCCCAATGTAACTTTAAAGTGACCCATTTCAGCATTCCTGGACCGTATGGACAACTGAGTCCAGATTCTAGATCTAAAGAAATCATGTGGGAAAAGAAGTGGACAGACTAAATTTTCTGCCAAGAACCTCCTACCCATTTAATGGGAATCAAAATCCCACCCAGCCAGATGACAGTGGAGTTTTCTTTCCATCAGCATTGTTTGGTGGATGCAGATGGTTTCCAGCCCCTCTGGTCCTGGTCCTCCTTACTTCTCCCACCTCCTACTTAAGCCACTGCCTGTCTCCCAGGCCCATTTCATCCACATTTGGGTGGCTCTCTATGTTCCAGGCTCCTTTCAGGATGAGGACAAGGAGGAGACTGCCACCTGGGCTCCAAACTCCTAGAGGGCCCCCCTGCATTGTTGGGGGGCCCTGTTGCAGAGCCCTCTGGGAGGCTGCTACAGGACAGCCCTCATGGTCTCTCCCCTCTGGTCTGGGCAGGTGCGGTTTCTAGAGCAGCAGAACAAGGTCCTGGAGACGAAATGGAGCCTCCTGCAGGAGCATAAAACCACCAGGGCCAACATCGAGCCCATGTTTGAAGCCTATATCAGCAACCTGAGACGGCAGCTGGACTGCCTGGGTGGTGAGCGGACACGGTTGGAGACGGAGTTGAAGAACATGCAAGACGTGGTGGAAGACTTTAAGAACAAGTGAGTAGATGCTCAGCCAGCTCCAGCAAGGGCCCTGCCCTGAGGGTCCTGGGGAGGCCCTGCTCTCTGAAAGTGTCCAGTCTAGGGGGGCAGTGGGATGCACACTCAGGGCAGTGAGGCAGAATCAGATAAAGAACTGGGACCCTGTGGTCAAGGACATTGAGGCTTTGGGGAGAGGTGAGGCTGGAGATGATGATGACCTGCACGGGCACCAAGAGTGGGTTTTACACAACTACCGTGTGAACTCTGCATATGGGGGCAGTGAGGCTTGGAGACAGTCCCTGACTTAGCCAACATTGTGCAGGTGGCGATTCATGAGTTCGGAATGAAGCCCATAGATCCATCTCACTCTCACATCTGTTCAACTCAGCCTCATTGCTAACTTACATGAGGGCACACAGTCATCCTAACCTTGGCCAAGGCCAGGAACAAAGCAAAAGGTGACAGATTTGCTGCCTTCTCTGCGGAACCACACACACACACACACCCAGCCCACTAAACATGATCACATGCTTGTGCCTATAGATTCAAGCAGCTTCTTACTTCTATTGTTTTAATTTATGTCTAATTCTCTTGGTCCAAACAAAATAAGGGAGTTGATAAGGAGTTTCAGTTATAGTCTGTATAATGTAATGAGAATTCAGGTCTGAGACAAATTTAAATGGTAGCCACCACACACCTGTGGCTGTTTAAATTTTAATTAATTAATTAAAATTAAATAAAACTTAAACATTAGTTCCTCCATCACACTAGCCCCATTTCAAGGACTCAGTTGCTACATGTGGCTGATGGGGCCCAGAGTGGATATAGGTATAGAGCATTTCCATTGCTGCAGGAAGTTCTATTGGGTAGCACTATGGAATCTTGGCTCCACTACTTACTAATTGGATGACCTCAGACTCCCTGAACCCTAGTTCCTTTTTCTTTTAAAGAGCATATTAATGGTGCCCACCTTGTAAGGGTTGAGAATATTATATCAAAATTTGCATGTGAAATACTTGGTAAGGTGCCCAGTGCTTAGCAATTTTTTAATAAGTGTTAGTTATTTTTGTTATAGGGATGATTGTGTGTTTAATGATGCAGACACAGGCAAGAGAAACAAGTGGAGATGGATAATTTATAATATATATGCAACATGGAGTAACAGTGTTTCAGTCTAAGAAGTCTTCCTGGAGTAAGAGACTTAACACTCAAGGTGGAGAAAGACAGAGGCACCGGGGAGGACTATGGGGGATCAGCTGAAGAGTATGTCCTGGTTAATGGACAGTGATATTTCTGTGGCAGGGACCTTAAGAGGCCCATGCAGGGGGAGGGACTGTGAGACAGAAAACACAGAAGGTGAGGACAGTTATGTGGAGTTGGGGAAGGAGAAGATTCAGATTTTATTAAAAAGCAGCACAAGGAAACAATAAGGAAAACCACATCTGCTCTGGAGAAGGAACAGTACTGAAGATTTAGTGGCAGGAAAGAGCTTTTCTCAGATCCTACTGGACAGTGGAGACAACACAAAGGTGGGGAGATCCTACATGTACTTAGTGTGGGGTAGTACCTGGTGGTTTAAAAAAAAATAATGACAAGCCATTCAGAGGTGAAAAACAGCCTCTGAAAGGTTAAGTGACCTGCCCCAGTTTACTCTGCTGGGAGGAAGACGAGACAAAGCCCAAACCCCAACTGCCCAGAGCTGCTAAGAGGGTAGGACTCCTTGATGCTTAGGAGAGCTGGGGAGGAAGTAGGTCACCTAGAGCAGAAGGGAAGCTTCCTTCCCAGAGCTCAGTAGCAAAAGTGCACTTCCTCATGCCTCTGGGGGGCAGGAGGGGAGAATGGCTGCTGTCTAGGGGCAAACTGAAGAATGAGAAGCCCGGGCAGAGGGGGAGGGAGGACCCCTATTAGCCTGAGGATGGTTCCCTCTCTATGGTTCAGTTTACCTAAGACCAGAGCAGCAAGACAATGTGAAGGTACCACGGGGTGCAGGAGCCAGCCAAGGCCTGGGACTGTCTGCCTCGGACCAGACCACTTCTCTGTTCCTTCCTTCTGTTTGGTTTGGGGTAACACCAGGGGAAAAAGGAAGGCTGCTGGCCCCTTATGGGAACATCAGCACTCTATGGAGCAAAGCCTCGAGAAAGACAACCTCAGAAGGAATGAGGGTGGTTCTGCTTTACTGTTGCTTTGGGCTTCAGTTGTATTTGGACAGAGGTGGTTGTGTGATTGACGGAGGATAGGGGAACATGTGTACAGTGGCTCACTTTCCATGTTTTTTTGTATTGATTTATGATTTATGATTTATAGACAATAGGAGATTCATTTCAGGTGTCCAACATACTGATTCCATATTTTTATATATTATACAATGATCACCTTGACAATCCATGTCTTGATCCTTCCCACAGGTATGAGGAAGAAATTAACAGACGTACAGTGGCAGAGAATGAGTTTGTGGTGCTCAAGAAGGTGAGGCAATAGGGTTGCTCGCTCCTGGCTCCCAGGCCCTAAGAGCCCCTTCCAGCAGTGATGCTACTGAAGCCAGTGGCCTGGCACCTTTTAATTCAAGTATCTGATCTTTGAAGCAGGTTTTATTCTAGAAGTGCAAAAACTCAGGCTCAAAGAGGTTAAGTAAGTGGCCCAAGTTTACCCAGAAAATCAGAAGTGAGTCAGGATCTGGGACTCCAGAGTCCAGGCTATAAATCACAACACCAGCCCCTCCCCACATGGAGTCCCTGAGGGGAGAAACGAGCAAAACGGGCTCTGTGCTGGCTAAGGCTCAGTCAGGCTCAGGAGGACAGGGGCAGGACAGGGAATGGCTCCATGGAGTGGTGGGCCTTCCTGCTGAGCAGGGGCAGGCAGAGGAAGGGGAGAGCAGCTGGGGAGGGAGAACGGAGCAGCCCTGTGTGCAGCCCAGGAAGGGGCTGAGAGTGTGAGGAGGAGGGCCCGGGGAGAGGCTGGGAGAGCCCAGAGGCAGCTAAGACCCACGGACCCAGGATGGCATTGACCTCACCAGGGAAGGTGACCTAAGATCTGTTCATGTAACACGAGCTAGGGAGCAAGTGAGCATTCCCTGACAGCCCTGGTCCCCACATGGTCTTCCCCCCCTGCAAGTTCCACTCCAGAGCCTGGAACAGAGAAACGCCCTCATCCCTGGGCACTGATATTCTCCAGCCTAGCCCTCAGCCAGATGGGCTGGCAGCCGCACCAGGGATGGGCCTCAGAGTGATAGCATGTTCTGTGCCCAGGATGTGGATGCCGCCTATATGAACAAGGTGGAGCTGGAGGCCAAGGTGGATGCCTTGATGGATGAAATCAACTTCCTGAGAGCTTTCTATGATGCGGTAAGCAGTGTCAGGGCCTGGGGGCCTGGGCTGGGCACACAGGATGCGGGCTCCGTCCCTCGTCTCCTCTCTGCTCCCCACCCTATCCCCATGTTGGAATTCATGGAGCATATGCTGCTTTCCCTACCAAGGAACAAAATGAGGTTCCCTAGAGCAGCTGGGGGGTCAGGCAAGATATTCAACCTTGACCACTTGGACCATGCATGTGCTGTTGGTCAGACAAAAAACAAAAACAAAACCCCCCCACAAACTCCTGTTGATGAATTGCACGTGCTTTCCAGAAACATCACTGGGCATCCTGGCTCACCCAAACCCAGCACAAATTTACCAGATACTCTTCCTAGAGGGGCTGCAGAATGATACCAATTCATAAACAAAGTGGCAATTAGTGAACCCTCGGGTGCTTCTAGAAGCACCAAGGGCAGATGCCCAGCTCTCCTGAAGACATGTATCACCTTGCAACTCCATATGCTAGGCACTGTCCTTGGGGCTGCAGGGGCAGTGCTGAGCAGACACAGCAAAGCCCCTAAGTTCTTGGAGCTTCTATTACAGCGGAGGAGATGGGCAGCACAGAGAGGGTGGGATAACTATGCCATTTCAGGCATAGTAGGGCTAATGAAGAGAAACAGGGAACAGTGACAGGCAGGTGGTAGGTGACAGCTGATGAGAAACAGGAAGAAATGAGGATCGAGGATCAGGCCCCCCAGTAGGCCTGATAAGGACAGGTGATATGCCCATGCATGGCATATGTTTGGGGCCCAACAGAAGTGGGTCATATTCTGGGAGCAGGAGCATGGGCTCCATGGCTTTGGACAGGTGCAGTGACCACCCTGCCACCCACATAGGGAAAAAAAACGCATCATTATTCTCTGCTTGTTCAGTACAATGCTGACAGCTGTAAGCATGTGGGCTGAGACAACCCCCCAACTCAGGCTAGGTCAGCTACCAGAAAAACTATGTAGGAAAAACATATTGCTAAACAACAACAAAATAATAATTGCTCGAAGCAGGGAATGCATGAACCAATCCTTAATAAACAAAGGAAATGAATATTTTAGATTTGTGCTGTGGACCAGGGATTCTCAAATTTTAAAGTGCATCAGAATCTTCTAGACCACTTGTTAAAATACTAGTTCTGATTTGGTGAATCTAGGGTAGGAGCCAAAATATTACACTTCTAACGAGTTCCCAGGTAATGCTACTGCTGTTGCTGGTCTCAGGATCCTGTCCTGGGAACTGCCACCTTAGATGATTCTGGAAAGTGATCAATAACAAATAATTTGTGGCTTAGTATTTCAAAAACAGTGTTCTGTAGACATTAATTGGTTTAATCCTCGCAGGTAGCATGTGAAACAGTGCTAGGACCAGCCCCCCTGAGACTCAGAGAAGTGATCTAACCCAGACTCCAATGCTTTGCTCTGGTGCCCTTTCTGCTGTCTCGAGAAGCAAAGTTGGGAAACAGGATTGAGATGCAGCAGAGCTTTCCGGCTCCTTCTGACTCAGTTTTCTGTCACAAGAGGATTTCTTTGTTTGGTGTGAAAGGTTGTGTTTTCTCAGAACTTGAGACAGCCCGGCACTGACAGGTCACAGCAAAGTGCACTCCCTTGATAGCAGGAGTGACTGCTCGAGGATGCCGGCTAGAGTTCCCTGGGTGGCTGCTCCCCACGTGCAGAGGAGGTGATGATCAAGTCCGGGTATAAACTCAGTGACCTCCCTAATGTCCTTCCCAGCCCTTTGGGCCAATACAGAAGATTGCACCCCAACAGTGCAAGTGAGGTCCTTGACACCAATGTCTGTTTCCTTGGCCTGGCCACTGTCTCCCAATACACACACACACACACACACACACACACACACCCTGCTTCAGCTGTTCTGTTTGGCCCCCAACACAGGAGCTGGCTCAGCTTCAGGCCCAGATCTCAGAAACCTCCGTGGTCCTGTCCATGGACAACAACCGCAAGCTGGACCTGGACAGCATCATATCTGAGGTTAAGGCCCAGTACGAGGACATCGCCAACCGCAGCCGGGCTGAGGCCGAGTCCTGGTACCAGACCAAGGTGAGGCGTCAAGGTCAAGTCCACCAAACCGTCTTAGAAAACTGGGATTTCAAAGGCAAATTAGGTAAGAGCCTTGTCCTGTCAGGTGTCCCGTTCAGATGGGGTCAAAGGAAGATGACTTCAGCCTGAGTTTACTCTCTGTCAGGAGTACCCCTTGGACAGCACCATCAGGACCCTGGGGGGAGGGGCAACCAGATGAAGCAGGAGGTGGTCAGTCCTCTGCAAGGAGGAGGATGGACACACCTCAAATGCCCTACAGAGGCCAGCAAGAGACAGCTAGACAGCACCAGCCAGCAGGACCCAGAAAGGGAAGGTATGAACTAGAGCAAGGCTCAGCCTCCTGGATCTGGAGAAAGGAGGTACAGCAGGCAGTGGCCGAGAGGCTGGGAGCAAAGGCTCGACATGGGCCACACAATGAGATTTTTCAGGTTAGAGCAAACTCTCTGAGCAGGGGAGCCACAAATATGAAAGAGCTTAACAATCAGAGAGTGAAAAGCACCCCTGCGTGCTACTGAGCTCATGAGGAAAAGATACCTGATACAGAGGGGGAAGGATGAGAGACCAGACACACGGCGGGTCCAGCTGTGGGGTGGGGTCAGGGGGCAAGGAGGGGGCAGAGCCGAGGGACAGTACAGATGGAATCTGATGGAAAGCAGCAGTGGGGACAAAGGGAGGCACTTCCAAGCAGCACCCTGGAAGACTGTTGGGCCCTGGGAAGCCACGGCCATCTAGCCTCTGGCCTGACCACCTCCTCCCCCCAGTATGAGGAGCTGCAGCGGTCAGCCGGCCGGCATGGGGATGACCTCCGCACCACCAAGATGGAGATCTCCGAGCTGAACCGCGTGATGCAGAGGCTGCGCTCTGAGATTGAAAACCTCAAGAAGCAGGTAGGGCTGAGCTCCCAGCAGATATCCCACCAGCGGACCTAGGCCTGGTCCCAATGCAGCCCATGCAGAGAGAAACCTCCCCAGATGAGGGACCATCCAGGATTGTGACTGTGCGGTCTCCCACCCCACCAGGGACATCAGGACTTTCTTTCTGAGATCTGCCCATCAGCTGCTCCTCGACAGAAGGGTCTGCCCTCTGGGGACATACAAGGCAAAACTATGCAGAGAAGTGCAGCATTGGAAAGGGCCATCCCCCAAAAATCATTTTCTCTGTTATGGTTAAGTCTCAAATTATCCAAGGAGGACAGAAATTAATTAATTAATTAATTAATTAATTATCTTTATTTGACAGAGAGAGAGATCACAAGTAGGCAGAGAGGCAAGCAGAGGGAGAGGGGAAAGCAGGCTCCCCGCTGAGCAGAGAGCCCGATTCAGGGCTCGATCCCAGGACCCTGAGATCATGGCCTGAGCTGAAGGCAGAGGCTTAACCCACTGAGCCACCCAGGTGCCTTGATTAATCTTATTTTTAAAGATGATGAAACTCCAAGTTCCTTTGCATGAAATCCATTTCAGGAAATTTTCCCATATGTTTAACCTTAAACGCACATCTTACTTCATTCTCTGGGGGCGACCTCACAAACTCCCCTGTGCCCCCTGGCAGTGCGCCACGCTCCAGAATGCCATTGCCGATGCCGAGCAGCGCGGGGAGCTGGCCCTCAAGGACGCCAAGAACAAGCTGGCGGAGCTGGAGGACGCCCTGCAGAAGGCCAAGCAGGACATGGCCCGGCAGCTGCGCGAGTACCAGGAGCTCATGAACGTCAAGCTGGCCCTGGACATCGAGATCGCCACCTACCGCAAACTGCTAGAGGGCGAGGAGTGCAGGTGGGCGGCCTTCCCCGACCATGGCTGCTCAAGAACCTTGGCTCCCACCGTGGCTCAAACAGATGCCACAGACACCAAGAGCCCCAGTGTCAGGCCCCAGATAGAAATTCCAAAGGTAGAAACAGGGTTAAGATGCAGCCGTTCCCCAGAGGCACCCTGCAGTCTCAGCCTCTCCCACAGTTGCTACTGGACCCAGGGCAGAGGATCGGGGTGATGATGTCAGGCAGAGGTGGCCCATGATTACCTGGAAGGCCACTGGCAGAGCCATTCATACCCAGCCCCCAGGCTACACTGGGGATGGGCCTCTGGGGCTTCTTGCTTGCCGGAGATGCCTACAATCAGAGTGTCCCTCTCCACCTAGCAAACACACATCCTTCTCCCCATTTCTATGTATTTTGATTTGGTCTCTCTTCTAGATTCTCGATTCTCCTCACAGGTTCATATTAGCTAGATGAAAGTGATAGCTGGAGACACAAGAGCCCAGGGCTCTTCAACTTCTCAGCAAATGAAATGTCTCTTTCTCTCCCCTCTTCCCCCCCACAACAGACTCACTGGGGAAGGTGTTGGACCCGTGAATATCTGTGAGTAAATGTCTTGGGATAATAGAAAAGTGGGCATCAAAACAGAAGCAATAGCATCACTAACAAGGTGTTGGGGAGAGATGTGGGTGGAGATGTCATTAAGACAGAGAGGGGAGGTCAACGAGGCATCTTCGTTTGACAGTGAGGCATCAATGTTTGACAGGGAGCTGTGCCCCATGGTAGTGAGCTCCCTGTCACTAAATGTAGTTAAGTGGACACTATAAACCATTGCCTCTCGGTGATGTGTCAGAACGATTGCAGTTGGGGGACACCCACCCAGATGGCCTTCTGGCCTCTTCTAGTATGGGAGCCTATGCTCCTTCCCAGCACACGAGGCCTCGTGCTCCATCCAGTATGAGAACCCTGTGCAGCTGAGAAATGGACACAGCAAGTAGGACCCTGGACTTGCCACTTGATGTCTCTGCACCCCCATTCTCCTTCTGGAAAGCAGAGGTGATGGTAGTAATGATGTTTTCTCGGCCTGATGAGATCAACATGGTCACAGCTGTGAAAGTGCGACATCTTCTACAGATGCTCATGCGGGGGCAGTGATGCTCATGGGGATGGCGAGTCCATGCCCACCCTCTCAGACCTAGTCCCTGGGTCCAGGAGATCTCTGTTCTGAGGGCGTGGGGGCAGCCACCCAAGGAGGGGGCTCCTGGGGACCCGGAGAAGCCTACCAGCATGCCCTGTGTCTTATCTCCACAGCCGTGGTCTCCTCCAGCGGGGGCACCGGCTACAGCTCAGGCGGTGGCCTCTGCATGTCGGGAGGTGGTGGCTACAGCAGCAGCCTGGGCTACAGCTCCGGGGGTGGCTTCAGTTCCACCAGCAGCCGAAGCATGAGCGGCAACAGCTCCAGCATGCGCATCATCTCCAAGACGTCATCCACCAAGAAGAGTTACAGGAGCTAAAGGGTCCCACCCTCCAGGGTCCCCCCTCTAGGCTCCCCTGATCCCTAGCGCTAAGGCCTGCCGCTTTGCTGATGCCCCATGCACAGAATCAACAGCAGGAGGCATGGGGAGTGGCCTTTGAGTTCTAAGGTCATCTTGTCCATCCCTCTGCCTCCATACACATCCCCACAGGGATACCCCCCCTTGCTCCTTACCCCAGGGCCCTCCAGGGGCCCCAGGCATTCACTTCAACTAACACCCACTCAACTCCTCTGTGCCAAGACCTGGGCTAGGACTTTGCCCGTTGGCAGCTCCCAGAGCTGGAGTACTGTAGGGTCATCCTCCTCCCACCAGAGCCAGATCCACGCCACCCACAGTTCTTTATGGGGGAGGAAGGAGCTTAGAATTGACCTTGGTGCCCCCAAAGAAGTTGTATGTAGTCTAGACCAGAGTTCCCACGCATGTGTTCTCTCACCGCAAACAAGATCCTTTCCTGCAAGCCCCCTCCAACCAGGGAAGTCTGCCAATCCAAGCGGGATGTTGTGTCCTCACTTCCTCCCGTCTTGTCCCTTGCCAGGCCCCCAACCACTTCCCCTGACCACTCTCCCACCATCAGAATATGAATAAGGAATCAGCACCCTTCAAAATATGACCAATTTGATTATTCATACTAGAATAGAATGATTTTATCAAGAAGGCAAAAGTTCTCCATGGCCTGGGGCTACACTCCATGATAGTTCATAACCGAATTCCTCTCAATTCTGCCTCATTTAGGCCAATGTTAGAAATAGCATCCCACACAGAACCGCCCTGCTGCTGAGTGGGAGGGAGGCAGGCTAAGCCAGGTGTGGGAAGGTAGCCAGGCAGCAGATGACCAGGAAAAGGAACCCAGTCAGCCTGTGTTAGAATGGCCCTGGGAGAATCCTCCTGCAGAATAACCCTCCAGGCTCAGGAGACTTTCTCCTTGCTCTGTGGTAGCCATATCTCTTCTCTGGAAAGTTCTCTCTCCTTCTTACCTTGCTCTTTCCACCCTCTCTCCTTGTTCTGCTCCTCCTCCACCACCCTGTGTGTCTCCTCTCTTCACTCCTCCCCTCTGCTCCTTTATTTCTCTCTTTTCTTCCCCTCCCACTCATCCATTTGGCGATATATCCCATTTCCTCTCTCCTGACCTTTCTTTTTCCATCTCCCTGTCTCTGACACATCTATGGTGTGGATTTGCCTGTGCCCCAGGCCTGGCTAGAACTGCACTCTCAAGGCAATCCACTGAACCCTGTGCCCCACAGGGAAGGCCTAAGAGGGCAGACTTGGGAGAGAGACAGTCCTTCCTCTGGCAGCTTTGCTCTCTCTCAGAGGATGCTTGTTCGGCCTGTGAAGGAAGCAGAGGTAGAGGAGTGGTGGAAGAGGGGAGCTGCATAGGTCCAGAGATCTTTCTGAGGCCGGCCTTCACAGAGTGGTTTCCCTACTTGAGGATCTGGGAGCTCTCAAAACACCCGCCATGCATTCAAGACCAAAATGCATTCCAAAGGCAAGCAGGACCTGCCTGTCAGCTGTGGACATGAAGACAGGAGAGATATGAAGTCAAGAAAAAGTTAACCTACTTTGATTATCTCAAACCTCCCCAAACCGCCTACTTCCCATGCCTGCCTAGTTCCTGAAACCGCTTCAATAAAGTGTCACTGAGCTCTTCAGGTCTTGGTAGAGTCTGCGTCTTATCTCACATTCAGAGGGCAGCCTTGGAACTGGTGTTCTCTGGGAGCAGGTGCCTTCTGCCCACAACAGATCCAGACAACAATCCCCTACTCTCTGATCCCCAGCTTGGTCCTGGGCTCCCGGGGACCCAACATGTCACTGCACCATGCTCTGGCCTTGGAGTGGTGGGGGGCTGCTCTGCGGTCTGGCTTCTTAGTGTCACTATCCACTCTCACACTGGGCCCACTTCTGTGACGCTTACCCCAGGGCAGAATGGGAATCCCCCTCTCCTGCCATCATGCAACAAGACCCACCCCTCCTCACCTCTGCCTCCCACCATTGCCCTTGGCCTCCTGCAACTCCCTTGACCTCCCCACGGCTCAATTTCCCTCCCCAGCATTTTAGGACCCAAAGTCAAGACTAGGAAGAAGGAGATAGTGAAATAGCACAGTTAGACCAAAACTATGGAGCTCTAGGCTCCTAATCTTCAGGTGGAATGGAGAAGACAATGCATATTGGCAGGAGACTCACATTCTCAACCAGGCTTCTCTCCACCAGAGCACCAGAGCATGGTGCCAACAGAAAGAACAGGACCAAATCTCAGCCTACCACAGATGCTCTGCGTGGTTCAGGGTACTTACTTAATCACTCTGCTCCTTATGTTCTCATCTATAAAACAGAAACTACATCATGGTGCCGTCAGGCAATTAAATGAGATCGTGGGTGTAGAGTTTGAGGTGGTCCCAGCACTCAGTAAACGCCCAATAAATATTATTATTATTATTTTGGCTTAAGTGTGACCTGGAAAAAAGCAGTATGGCAGGAAAAGACAGTCAGCGACAGCAGAGGTCTCATGGAGGGAACTGATGGAAAGGGAGAGGGAAGAGAATTAGAGGCAGGGGCACTTCAGGCATCTCCAAAGAGCTTTGACCTGGGCGCCGCAGAGGAAGCTGGTATCCCGCATCCATCTGAGCAGTTCCTGAGGGCAACAACGGTCCCTGGAAATGTCCTCAGGTTAGAGCAGGCTCTGTCTACCTCAGGGAGGCTGGAGATGGGGTGGGGACAAAAGGCAAAAGGCTAGTGACACAATAATGCCAACCTAATGGCTGACATCAGTGCATCTTTGAGGGGCCAAGGGGTCTTGGGGAGAGCATCTCTTCCTCTCCCCTCCTCTTGAGTCCCCTGCAGGCATTTTTGGACTAAATGGGCCCCAGAGACAAGAGTCTGTGTCAGGAGCCCCAGGAGCCCCGGCTTCCACCTGGCCTGAGGAGGGGCAGGTCCTAACCTGCTTGTGGGGGCTTCTCCCACTCAAAATTCTCCCTCCCAGGGAGCTTCTAGAAACACCTGGGAGCCTATGGAGGGCCCTTGGATCTGGCACATCTGCAGAAAATCAGCTTTGGGAGAAAAGAGCATCCCCAAGCATAATTAATTTGGCCTCTAGTCTTGGGCAACCGGGGTGTGTAATTCATGCCTCTGTCCCCACCGCAAAATGGCATAAAGTCCTAAATCTCCCTTTCCTTGAGGCTGAGCCACCCAATATGCCAAATGTCTGTCTGGCTGACCGCTTTCATCGCCCCCATAAACTAGGAAAGAGGACAGCAGCATTGCCCATTGGCTCCCTCCCTTTGCTCTTTGCTACCCTAATTATCCAACTTGGTACTTAGCAGCTGCCAATAGCCCAAGCTTATAAACCTGTTAATGGTGATTTGGGGTTTGACTTTGCCTGGCCCTCCATCCCCAATGAGATAAAAGGAGGGGAAGCTGGGCTGGCTTGATAACTTGGGCCTCTCGCTGTCCCCGTCAGCTGCCTCTCTGCATCTTTCCCACCATGTCGTGTCGCTCCTTCCAGCTGGGCTCCCGATGCGGTGGTCAGAGCTTCAGCTCCTGCTCGGCTGTCCTCCCCCGGATGGTCACCCACTATGCCGTGAGCAAGGGGCCATGCCGGTCCGGGGGTGGGGGGGCCCTCCGTGCCCTGGGCTGCCTGGGCTCCCGGAGCCTGTGCAACGTGGGCTTCGGGAGGCCCCGGGTGGCCTCCAGGTGTGGACTGCCTGGCTTCGGGTACAGAGTGGGGGCCCCCTGTGCGTCCGCACCCTGCATCACCCCCGTCACCATCAATGAGAGCCTGCTGGTCCCACTCGAGCTGGAGATCGACCCGGCTGTGCAAAGGGTGAAGAGGGACGAGAAGGAGCAGATTAAGTGCCTGAATAACCGCTTTGCATCTTTCATCAACAAGGTAACAGGGAGGAGCCATGCTCGGGGCTGGGGGACACAGAGAGCACTTTGCATCGGGGCCAAGGAGAGGCTTGCAGCTGAGAGGGCACAGTAGATGACACCCCCAAATCATAGAAAGCTGCTTAGATCCAGCTCAGTGCTAGACATTTCTTCCTGCTCGTCCGTTTTTTACTCTCTTGTCATCTCCCTTTGAATATTAGCTGAGAAAATCCCCCAGGGCTCTGTGAGGTCAGACTATCAGAGGAACTTCCAAAGCATTGATAGATACTGAAAAGAAAAACCAATGAGACAGAGGAGGCTTTGACAATAGAGCCACCTTCTGAGTGCCTGAGCTGGGGTGAGAGCCTTGGGCCTGGTGGCAGGGGTGAGCACTACAACCCCAGATTTGCCGCCGGAGGAGGCCTGGTGTAAGGAGAATGCAGAGCATTCAGCACAGGGAGCACGTGGTCACTGTCACCAAAACCACAGCTCCGAAAGTCTACGGGGAAGGGTGGTGTGCAGCCTTCGAAAGGCACCGAACTGGCCAATTGGAAACCCAAGCAGCTGTCTTTGCATCTGTTCCCACACCCAGGGAGGCTCCTGGGATCAGGGGCTGAGCCAGTGTTTTTGCTGACCCCCAGCTGCAAAGAATCCTGAGTCAGAAGTCAGGAGGCCTGGCCCCTGGTGTTGGCTCCGGTCCTGACTACTCCCCTGAGGTCCTGTGCAAACGCCTCACTTCTCAGCCTTGGGGCTCTTGCTACCTGGTGGGGAAGGGGGCCATGGTGGTGAGGAGTCAAAGGAGGTAAGATAGGTAAAAGGGCTCCAAAAAGAAACTCATTTCAGTAAATCTGAACTGTTTCACTTACAGTTTTATCTTTAAAGCTCTTTAAGTTCTGGGCTCTGACTTGAAAGCCTGAACTCCCAGGCATCATGTCACCTGCTTGCATTAATATGAAGAATCCTGACGAGCTTCCCATGCACAATACCAACCTTAGGAAGCTGAGTGAGGCTTGAAGGGACAGGATGTTGGCCAAGGTTGCAAGGCTCATGGGAGGCCAACAGGCAGGGCTGGGAGGGGAACCTGTCCCAGACCTCTCGGGACACTATTCCTCCCATGACAACATGCGACCCCTGGGGAAGAAGGTGGGGGTCTTATAAAAGCTCCCCCAGGCAGGGCATTCATGGAGACAAATCCTCCCAGGCCAGTCTACACAGGGAGCCTTATCTGAAAACTTTAGCACATTGGCAGCAATGTGTTGGGATTTTTGGGATTAAGAGCACACTCTGATTCCATTGGCCACCAGCCCGTCACCTGTTAGAGTCCTCGGGCTCCCTGCTCTCAGTGACTCCCTGATCTGGACGGCAGGTGCGGTTCCTGGAGCAGAAGAACAAGCTACTGGAGACCAAGTGGAACTTCATGCAGCAGCAAAGGTGCTGTCAGAGCAACATCGAGCCCATCTTCCAGGCCTACATCTCTGCCCTTCGGCGGCAGCTGGACTGTGTGGCGGGGGACCGGGCCAGGCTGGAGTCCGAGCTCTGCAGCCTCCAGGATGTGCTGGAAAGCTATAAGAAAAAGTGAGTGTGGTCTCTTTCACCCCACCAGGGAGCCTGGAGCAAGCTCCATCTGGGCCTCAGTTTCCCCATCTCTGCAGTGAGAGGCCTCCAGCTTCATCAATCAGGTAGCACAACAGTGTGGAGGGGTAACACAAGAAAGCAGCTAGGACACTGCCCATTGGGCACATGGCAGAAGCTCTGAAATCATGTATTGGTCTTCATCTCCCTTCCTGCCATCCTCTCTCAATAAGGTCTTCCCCATCTCCCTGCAATACTAGCTCTTTCTCCTGCCATTTCCCGCCCTCCAGGGCTCTGCTCTACCACCTGGTCTGCCGTAGCTTCTAGCAATCCCTGTTCAGATCTAGAACCATATCTTATTCCCCAAACAGGCGTCCAAACCTTCTTCCCTCCATGCTTTTCCTCCCACTGTCCCTTCCTCCTGATACGCCCCTCTCAGCACCTCCTGTGACCGAATCCAAGCTAACCTGGCCCGTGTTTTTCTCTCACTCCCCGATGCTCAGCTCCCAGACCTCAACCTCAAGTCCACAGCTGGAAGCCATCCCCCTCCCCATGAGCAGGGCTCTACATCCCCAGCGCTTGTGGTGAAGGTCAGGTAGCCTGCTAGACTTGTCCTCCCCGAGGGCAGCTCCCAGCCTGCCTCCCAGGAGAAGGGAGCCATGAAACAGATGTTAACTAAGAGCTTGCTGGCTACTAGGCCTAGTGCCTGTAAGAGGCTTGAGACCGGAATACATTGCCTCACAGGTCCTAAGTGGGCGTTTCTGGGTCCAGGGCCCCAGGGGAGCACATGTTGGTGGGTGAGGGTTGAGAGAGACACATTTCCACTGACAAGCAGCAGTACAAGTAGGCTCAGAGCCATGATCCCTAAGGGTTGTGTGTCAGTGGAATAGAGCCACATGGTGGTCACTCACGCTGCAGGAGTCAGTCCTATGCCTTCCTGATGCCAGACACTGTGCCAAGCTGGCTCTTGCCCACCAAATGTCCCGGTCCCACACAGACCTCCACACACTCCAGGCAACAGCTACGATGGGGTTCAGGGCAGAAGCAGAAAGGAGGGGCGCCTGGGTGGCTCAGTGGGTTAAAGCCACTGCCTTCAGCTCAGGTCACGATCCCAGGGTCGTGGGATCAAACCCCGCATCAGGCTCTCTGCTCTGCGGACAGCCTGCTTCCTCCTCTCTCTCTCTGCCTCTCTGCCTACTTGTGATCTCTGTCTGTTGGATAAATAAATAAAATCTTTAAAAAAAAAAAAAGAAGCAGAAAGGATCCTGGGATCCTATGCCAGGATAGTGAGGGCACAGACAGGGCCCAGAAAAGCTTCCTGGAGAAGTTGCCATTTGCTCGGGGCCATGATGAAGTTTCATTCTAGTTGGGCCTTACAAAAGGAGAGTCTAGAGTAGATCCCAGGAAAACGGAGGAGATGGGAGCAGGTGACAGGAAGGGCCAGAGTGTGCCAAGTGAGAGAGGACCACTCCAGCAGACCACGACAGGTGAGAGGCCAGCCCTCTTGACCAGAGCAATGCCTTCCTTAGTGGGTAACATACAAGGTGGGCAGGACACATGGCTTACAGCTCATGATGAGGACTTTGGATTGGGAAAGTGGGTGTAGAAGGATAAGACTAAATGCTGTTTTGATAATAGCAGCCAATACTTACGAAGCCTGTGCCGCATGCCAGGTGGCCCAGTGCTTGGCAGATGGTGCCTGTGGCATGTGTTAGCTCACAGCAGCTCCATGGGGCTGTACCAGTGTCATTCTCATTCTGTACACGATGAAGCTGAAACACAGCAAAGCCCCCCACCCCAGTCCCTTCCCCAAAGTCACAAGATGCAGAGCTGGGATTCCTGCCCAGGCAGAAGTCTCCAGCTCCCAGGGCCCATGCTGAGGCTGAGGTCTGCTGGAATAAGGAAGGATGGGCGTCAGGAAGCGCAGTGAGGCTATTAATGGATCAATAGCACTCATCAGACTGAGTCATCCCTGCCAGACTGAACCCCCTGGCCCTGATTCCATTGCCCAGAGGGACAGGGAGTGGGTGGGGAGCTCCCTCGAAGCCTAGAAGCGGCCAGGCTGTCTCTATGGCTCTGGTGAAGTGGGTAATTGCTACCTCGGCAAATAGAGGCCAGGCTCGGACCTCTCCTGGCAGGGAGGGCTAGGGACAGGCTAAGGTTTCAGTGTCTGCAGCCAAAGCTGAGAACAACTCAGAGAAGGCAGCCAACTCTTTACCACCTTCCCAGAGGAAGCAGCTGGATGATGTGGGCTTCCTTAGCAGCAACAAGGAATGCAGGTGGCCTGGAGAAGGACTTCCCAGAAGATGATAATCCCAGGAATGGGCTACCAGGGAGTGGGGAAGGAGGTCAACACGCACAGTGGCTAATGAGAGGCTAGGATGACAATCGTCTGTCCTGAATGGTCAGAGGAGCTACAGGCGTCCAGTGATGATGAAGACTGGGCCTGGCGACTCCTTAGGGCATTAAGTCACTGAGAGACAGGTTTGCTCCCCAGGCTCCCTCCCTCGGGCTGGATACCAAGGCCACTTCTGAACCCCCAGGCCAGACTAAAATATTTCTTCCTGCCCATCCACTAGGTATGAAGAGGAGCTCTCCCTGCGGCCCTGTGCTGAGAATGAGTTTGTTGCCTTGAAGAAGGTGAGGGAGGGCGGCACAGGGAGAGAGAATGCCCCCCCCCAAGTTGGCCCAGGTGGCCTCATCACACTCAGCCCCTGAGCGGGTCCAAACGTATCTGCAGCCCACCCACCCCCGACAGGGCCTCTCTCCTGTCAGCGCCCAGGGCCAACCCCACCGACCCTGGGAAAGAGGAAAGCCAGCCTTCCCCCACTTCTTGCAGAAGGGCAGTGATTGACCTGGCCTACACTTCCCAACACATGCGGGCCTGACCCAGTTAGGGTTGTGTCTACACCTGCCCAGGAAGTTGGAGGTAGAACTAATGCCAAACTGAAAACCAAACAAAAACTCTGACTCTGACACAAAAGAGGAAAACAATAGCGATGGTTTCTCAGATAAACACGGAGGTATTCTGTGGCCTGTGCACCACACAGAGGGCTCTGAGAACCTGCACTCAAGGATCCTTCAAAACCCACTCCAACAGATCCTTCCCCATCAGGATGCCAGACCCAGGCACGTGGTCCTGGGGTTGGGGCCCCTCCCCTCCATCCTTGGCTTTGTCGCCTTTTCACTTCCGCATGCGCCTACACCTGGGTCCCTCAGCTGCCACCAGCTTGCCTGGGAGGTGACCCAATGGGAGGAGAGGGTGGCCTCACCTGTTCCCCTGGTCCCAGGTTATGGTTGTCCCTGCTCTGGCCGCAGGATGTGGACACAGCCTTCCTGATGAAGGCTGATCTGGAGACCAACGCGGAGGCTCTGGTCCAGGAGATTGACTTCCTGAAAGGCCTGTATGAGGAGGTACCTACAGCCCCACTGCCCACAAATGCTCAGTCACAGGCCAGTTCCATGGGCACGATGAAGTGGGAGGGCTTCCACTGACGGGTATGGTCCGGGGCAAGCTGACTCAAAAGTGAGCATGGGAAGAAATTCTCAGGCAGTGAGACTCCCAGAAGTCAGAGGGCCCAGACCTTGGTTCTTGAGTCTGTGTAACTAGAGAGGGGATGAAGAACAGGTTGGTGATGGAAGACTCAGGACAGCTATGCAAAGTCCTGTGCATATCTGCTACGGGAAAGTCAGAGCTGTTTCCCTCCTCCGCTCCTCCACTTCTGTCCTCAAAATGCTCACGCATTCCCGCGTGACCCCCACCCAGGAGATCTGCCTGCTCCAGTCTCAGATCTCTGAGACCTCCGTCATTGTGAAGATGGACAACAGCCGGGAGCTGGACGTGGACGGCATCATTGCCGAGATCAAGGCCCAGTATGATGACATTGCCAGCCGCAGCAAAGCCGAAGCCGAAGCCTGGTACCAGAGCCGGGTGAGGACCTGGGCAGGGCCATGCTGGGACCCCAGACCCGCCTCCCCTAGGGACTGAGTGAGATGATAACGAGGGCTGTGTCACACCACAATCACAGGGAACCTCGTAAACTCCAGGGTCCTGTTGTTTCTGCCAGGTCCCTGCAGAGCATGTGGGAGGGGACCCCACGGACAACCCAAGCCTGTCATCAGGGTGCTGGGGCTTCCCACCTTTACCCACGCACAGACACTGGAAGTATTCCTTTAGGCTGCACTCGAGAAGCACTAATTGCCAATGACTGCAAAGAGGGCCCTGGGCTTCAAGGCGTAAGGGAAGCTAATGGTGCAGTGGGCACTAATGGCAGGGCAGGAGCAGTCATTAAGGCGGCCCCAGACTTAGGCAATTAGGGGCTTGCTGGGACAGAGATTGATACCCCCAAGGGCAATTTGATTTTGCAAATATTATCATCTCTGTCTCATCAGTCCTGTCTGTGAAAGGCACCATGCATTCATTCGCTCAGTCATTTATTCATCCAACAACTGTTTATTGAACATCCATCACACTCCAAACACGTTCTAGTTGCTGGATTCCAGCAGGAGACAGAATAGACAGCAAACCCTGCCTTCCAGCCACTTTCATTCTAGAGGCGGTGTGGGGGAGGGGCGGACGATACACAAGGTATTGAATCAGTAAGCCTGGTGTACACTAGATGGTGATATGTGCTTTGAAGAAAATCAGTCAGCAAGAAGTGCAGGGAGTGCTGTGGGAATGAGGTTTTTAATAGGGTGGCCAGGGAAGGACGGTCTTATTGAAATATGTGGCACCATGAGGGTACTAAGAGTCACACCATCCCTGTCCTCAAAGAGGTTACAGAAATAGACTGCCCACAGATGACACGGGGGTTCTATGTTCCCATCAGGGACACGGCTTCTTCTCGCTTTCTGTTCTGCTATCCTTAAAATTGCTGTAATCCTCACAGTTGCCTCATGTCCCAAGAAAGCTGCCATATCACTGATCTCACATGTTCATTCCAGGCAGGTAGAACACAGGGCGAAAGAAACATGCCAACTGGGCCATCCCCCACTTTAAACAGCTTTCCTGGAAGAGTTACCCATAGATCTCATTAATGAAAAGGCCAATAAATATTCTCTTATCTGGGCTCACTGCCACCCCAAATAAAAGCAGAGTTCTGTTGGAAGACGAGGAGAGGGCGTATTGCTAAGGCAACTGCAGGCTTTGTCACAACAGCCAAACAACAAAAGAGCCAAAGAGAGTGATTTGCTTATCACTTGTTTTGCCTTCTCTGTGTGAAAAATCTAAAGTTGGCTACTTGTTTTTAATATATAGATATAAATTGATAAAACGCTATTCAGAAATTAAATTTGGAGCTGCAAAGGTTTTTTTAAAATGTTAAGTCAAAGTAGGAAGCAGCATTGCATTTTGTTTTCTATTGTTTTGAAGGAGAATGTACAAAGGTACTCACCCTAGTGAAGTAGACGTGGTCTGTCTTCACTCCCAGATTTGTCCGGCCTCCCAGACTGAGCACAGAAACCCCTTCTAAGGTCTGAAGGGAACTCTAAAGGGGAAGGAGCCCTCCAGAGACTCTGGGGCTCTGGGATTGGGAGAAAAAGATGAGACACAGAACAGCTAAACAGAGAAAAGGAGAGCTTAGAGGAGCACTTAATAAGCCTGAAGGTTCAAGGCTAAGTAAGGAAATAAGAAGCAGCCCAGAAAAAGACCCCAGAATTGACAAGAAATGGAAACGGGATAGGGAGCAGAACAAGCATAAGAACCCAGAGAACCCTGAGCTAAGAAACCACTGGAGGAGAGACTCTGGACAGTGAGAACAGGGTGGTGAGGTGCCGTGGTACAGGTGTCTGGGCCCAGGGCTCTGACCTGCCTGTCCCGGTCCCGGCAGTATGAGGAGCTGCGGCTGACAGCTGGGAACCACTGTGACAACCTCCGCAACCGCAAGAACGAGATCCTGGAAATGAACAAGCTGATCCAGCGGCTTCAGCAAGAAATTGAGAACGTGAAAGCCCAGGTAAGGCCAGAAAGCCATGGTCCTCAGGCCCCATTACAGGCTCCCCCACCACTGGTTCTGAGGGGCGGGTCCATTCTCCCTGGGAGCACTTGGAAGTGGGAAGGAACTTATGCCCCTTGCTTACAAGGGAACAAACCCTTTCTAAAAAAGCTGACTGACAGCGGGAGCAGCCTAAGGAAACAGTGAGGTCCCAACAGACACTAGGCCACCTTTGGTCACAGATTAAATAGCAAGGGTGCTCCCCTCGATGGGGGCACAGAAAGGATGTTTGACATGGTTCCTTCAAACCCAAAGACTCCAGTCCTGTGATCCTGAAATTCCAGATGACTCCCAGGAGTCCATAAATGCAGACCCACTCTGTTCTCCCAGGCTGATGAAGACCAGCCAGATGCTTCCAATCTATTAGCCCCAAAGAAATCGCTCAGACCTCCTTAAGGTGGTATATACAGGAGTTGGTCCGACATCTTGGGAAGAACCAGATGTCATACCTTTTAACCCTAGGTTAAAAGGTTCAGCAGCTTTGAATCTGGCATGGCCCCATGATTGTGAAGGAAATCTCCCTTCTCCTATGTGTTCCCATGAATGTCACCCTCCTCCCACACTCACAAAGCTGCCCACCCAGGCAATTATGCCACCCCAGCTAGTGTCCTACAGTTCAGCTTAACTCAGACACTATCTACCTGGAGAGAGGGTCAGATCCCACAGAGTAAGGGTCCCACCTCACTGCTCCTACTTCACATGCCAACCATGAATCCAGGTTGTGACCCCTCAACTGTACATCGGAGGTTCCCGTGATCCCCTCTTCAGGTTCGATTAATTCACTAGAATGGCTCACGGAACTCAGGAAACAGCTTAGTTACTGTTTAGCAGTTTGTTATAAAAGGAATGATAAAGAATACAGGTGAACACACAGGTGGAAGAGACGCACAGGGTAGGGTTGGCAGGAAGGACATGGAGCTTCTACGCTCTGGGCACGTGAGTATCCCACCACCTCTGCGTGTTCACCAACCTGAAAGCCATGCGAACCCCAGACTTTGGGGATTTTATAGAGACCTCCTCTCCTGGGCATGATCAATTATTAAGTCCATTTCCAGCCCCTCCCCTCTCTCTAGGAATAGGGGTTGGGGCTGAAAACCCCAAGCTTCTATTCATGACTTGGTCCTTCTGGTGAGCAGCCCTCATCCAGGAGCCATCAAGAACTCAGCCAGAGTTGCCTCATTAGAACAAAAGACACTGCTACCATCCAGGAGTCCCAGGGGATCAGAGAACTCTGTGTCAGAACCCGGGGTCAAAGATCAAATATGAAATCTAAGGATGCTCCTAATGCTCTTTACCACTTGGGAAATTACAAGGATTTGGGAGTTTTGTGCCAGATACCGGGGGCAGAGACAAATATATGTATTTTTTATCATCTCACAATGACCATGATCTCCTTGTTCTTCTGAGAGTCAGCCTGGGGCTCCTGGGGACCCCGGTAACGCCTTGCTATGCCCTCTCACCCAGCGCTGCAAGCTGGAGGCCGCGGTGACCCAGGCGGAGCAGCAGGGTGAGGCAGCCCTCAGCGACGCCAAGTGCAAGCTGGTAGGGCTGGAGGAGGCCCTGCAGAAGGCCAAGCAGGACATGGCCTGCCTGCTCAAGGAGTACCAGGAGGTGATGAACTCCAAGCTGGGCCTGGATATCGAGATCGCCACCTACAGGCGGCTGCTGGAAGGCGAGGAACACAGGTGGGTCAGGGCCATCCATGCTTCAAGGGTACATTCTCCTGCCTCTGGTCTCCTCTGGTCACTGCTGAGGCTGGGCTGCCACGGCCCATCCCACAGTCAAAGAAGGTCCCAGACAGCCCAGAATCCACGGGCCCTCCTCCTGAACACATCAGTGGAGGGGCAGCCTGGGCAGGAGGAGTGGGTGCCCCATGTTCATCGGGCTTGTTCTCTCTGATGCAGTTACCCTGTATCTTGTTTCCTCTTCCTCCAGGTTGTGCGAAGGCATCGGGCCCGTGAATATCTGTGAGTAGATGTGTACTCCCCTGGGGCTCTGGGGTCTTGGGGGCTGATCCACCTGACAAGGACAGACCACAGCACCCTCGCCCAGACTTCAGCATGCCTTCCCTGCCCCAAGGAAGAGCTGTGTCTGCCAGGAGCACCTGGTCAGATGGAGGGGAAGTTAGAATTATATGAGGAGCAGAGAAGCAACAGGGCCTCAGAGCTGTGGAGCCCCAGAAGCTGCAGGGAACCCTCATGACAAGGGGCTGCCTCTCTAGAGAAAGCAGTTTCAAAGCAGGTTCAGACAAGTAGAAACTGAGGGCATGAAGCAGAAGCCAAAGCTGTGGGGAAATAGGAGAGCTTCTAAGCACTTTTTGTGGCTAGCGTGGGAAGCGGGTGGCTGGAATGGGGGTGTGCTTGTCGGTGAGCAAGAGCTGGTGGGGACATGGCCTGGCTGAGAGGCTTCAGGGCCATGCCCTTCCAGCCACACAGTAAGGGACCCTGAGCCTCACTCCCTGTTCCCACAGCCGTGAGCAGCTCCAAAGGCGCAGTCCTCTACGAGCCCTGTGTGGTCAGCACACCCGTGCTGAGGACCGAGTACTGCTCAGGGGGCACCAGTGTCCTCAAGACCAGCGGGGGCTGCAGCGTCGTGGGCACTGGTGAAGTCTATGTCCCCTGCGAGGCCCAGGGGCTGCTGGGCTGTGTGAGCACGCGGGGTTCTTGCATGAAGCTAGGGGCTGGGAGCAGCTCCTCACACAAGTGTTAGCACGGCCTGGTCCCCGAGGCGGGAAGCCCAGGGACAGGGCGCCAGCACCCCCCCACCCCCAGCCTAGATGTTGTCCCCTGACCAGGGCTGAAGACGAGGATATTCCCAAACCCCACTTTCCTGTATTGACCAAAGGCTTCCCTCAGGTTTTTCGCTGAGAGGGGCCCCTCAGGTCTCTCCGAGTGTCACCTTTCACTTAGCCATGTGCGGACCCTGAGCTAGGCCCTCAATGGGGAACACATCAAAGTTCCACTCTGTGGATTATCCCCTAAAAGTTTTCCCACAAAGCCAGGCTCCCACCCCCAACCTCTGAAGTTCCTCACCTCCCTTACATCTGGCTCTCAATGCACCTAAGAAAAACGAACTTCTTTTAACATCCGGCTAACACATGCACTATTGCAATGATCAAAAAGAGGATCCCCAAAATCCCATTCTGATTTCCAAAGCCAAGGGCCAGCATTTCAGAATCACTCAAGATCTGTTAAAGTCCTCTCAGTTGGCATGCAGAATCAAGAGGTGGTCTTTGAGACCTACTTTGGGAAGGAGATTCACCAGCTCAGGTGCTGAGCTCACACTATGAAAATACATCTTTTTTCCTGAGCCCCATTGACGGGGAAATGCCAAAACAAAGGCAAAGGGACTTGGAATACTTCGTGGATGGAGAAACAGTCACAAGCTGGCATCACATGTTCAATGGAACCAAGCTCCTCCCCCACCCTCTGTACATAGCCCTCCCCGCCCCCTCCTCGCCCTGGTCCTGCTCTCGTCTTTTTAGGTCCTCTTGCTTTGGGTCTGATGTGAACATGTTTTCCTGGCTACAATGATGTGGGGCTGCCCCCAGACTGGGAGGCTTTGGCTGCAAGGAAGGATGTGTGGTGCTGACCCTATCTCCCCAGAGGCCCCTCACGCAGCCTTCTGCAGAAACCCCCCCACCCAACCCAGGGAGCCACCATCTCTGCCATAAGCCTCTGGGCTTGTCTGTTCCCAATAAACTGACTGTTCACACCCTGCAGGAGACAAGATTATTCACTGGGCTCCGTAGGGTACAGGAAGGTTGGAGGGGAACCAATGAGCAGCCTTTGGGAGCTGGGAGCTGGGCGGGCTGGGGAGTGGAAATGAAGGTTATCATCCACATGGAAAAGCTACATATGAATGATTTGCAAATAGCCTGTGGAATTAATGTGGATAAAACCTGCATACCACACCCCGATAGACGGCAAGTCACTCGCCATGTTAAAGACCGTGGCCTTATACACATGGGTCTCCTCACCACATGGTCCCCTGCACATGTCCCAGCCAAATCCCGTGGGGCCCCGATCATGTCAGTACTTAGCAGCCTCCAAGCCCCATGTTCTGCCTCCCCATCCTGGACCAGTCTCGGGGCAAGTCAGTGCAGGGGAAGGCTATGCAGACAGGGAGGAGAACTTTCTAGTCCCCTGTCCCTCTTAGGGAGCCCCAAGGCCAGGAGATGAGCCTTGGTAGTAGCAGTTCTGCCCCAAATCCTTCCTGTTGCCTCACTGATCCCCTAGAACACTTCCCCCACCACAAACCCCCCTGTAGCTCCTGAGTGTTGGGGTACAGCTTCCCTCCCCTCACAGTCCCATGCAGAGCATTTATTCTGTGCCAACCCCTGCATTAGAAGCTGGTGATGCAGAGGTGACTAATACCCTCTCTTAACCCCAGAGGGACTTTTGGTCTCCCAGAGGAGTCATAGATAATGAGAGGCAGAAAATATGGGAGCAACCAGAAAAGGCAACTAATGATTATGCCCAGAAAGGGGGTCAGAGCGAGGTTCACAGAGAAGGTTGTAAGGATAGCATCTGGGCGGAAGTCTAGGGCAGTATAAACTGAAAGGGAGCCATTCATTCACTTTTTCATTCATTCACTATATATTTATCAAGCACCTGGCATGGGTCTGGCCACCCAGAGGCTAGGGACATTGACGAACAAGACAGCTCCAGTCAAGGCAGAGTTACTCAGACACAAGACCTAGAGCCCATGGTAAGGAGTGTGAAATGTTGCAGCCACTTTGGAAAACATTCTGCCAGTTCCTCAACATGTTAAACAGAGAGCTGCCACAGGACCCAGCCGTTCCACTCCTAAGTATACAGCCAGGAGAAATGAAAACATGCGTCCGCACAAAAACCTGTATGTGAATGCTCAGAACAGCATCATACACAACAGCCAGAAGGTGGAAACCACCCCAATGTCCCTCAATGGATGAAAGGATAATCAAAATGTCATAGAGCCCCATGATGGACTATCACTCTGTCATGAAAAGGAATGAAGGACTTACACATGGCACCACATGGGTGATCCTTGAGAACACCGTGATAAGAGAAGCCAGACACAAAGGTCACATATTCTATGATTCCATTCCTATGAAATCCCAGAACAGAGAAATCCCTAGAGGCAGAAAGCAAATTAGTGATTGCTTAGCGCTGGCAGGAGATGACAGGTTAGGGGGGTGACAGCAAAAGTTTCCATTTGAAGTGGTGAAAACATTCTAATCTTGATGATGGTGATGGTCGCCTATGTCCAAGCATATACAATAACCACCAAACTGTACATTTTATTTTCTTTTTTTAAAAGATTTTATTTATTTATTTGAGAGAGAATGGGAGAGAGAGAGGGCATGGAGGGGATCAGAGGGAGAAGCAGACTCCCTGCTGAGCAGGAAGCCCGATGTGGGACTTGATCCTGGGACTACAGGATCATGACCTGAGCTAAAGGCAGTTGCTTAACCAACTGAGCCACCCAGGTGCTCCCGAACTGTACATTTTAAATGAGCAAATTATATGGGTCCCTGAGTGGCTCAGTTGGTTAAGCATCTGACTCTTGGTTGCAGCTCAGCCCAGGATCTCAGGGTCGTGGGTGGAGGCTGGAGGCCGGTTCTGTGCTCAGCGGGGAGTCTGCTTGAGATTCTTTCCCCCTCTATTTCTCCCCCACCCCCACCCCAGGTGGGCACGCTTGCTCTCTTTCTAAAATAAATAAGTAAAACTTTTTAAGAATAAAAATAAAAAATAAATGATCAAATTACACAGCATGTGAATTCTATCTCAACCAAGCTGTTTGTTTGCTTGTTTGTTTGTTTTTTAAATGGGGCCCTGGCCCCAATCCATACCTCCCAGGGCTTACAGAACTACAACGGGGAATGACTGACTGGAGGATTGCTGTGAAGGGGAATGTAACTGAAGGTCCCACCTAGTCCCTGGCTTCGAGAAGGTCCCCAGGAGGAGGGGCAGGCCTACTGGACCGTGAAGGGCAGGAGGACTCAGGGGAACAAAGCCTACTGGGGGTTCCAGGCTGAGAAAACAGCAACCGTGAGCAAGACCACACTGTGACCCCGCCCATGAGAGTCTGAAGTCCAGGCCTGCACAACCACACAGAGGGAAGGCGGGGGCAGAAGAGCAGGGCCTTCCAGCCTCAGTTCCCACCACAGCCCTGTCACTCTGGACCTAGTCCTAGAGCCAGCTAAGCTCCTTGCTGATGAATATGCAAAGCTCTGAAACTGACAAGAATGCTCTGGCCTAGAGTCAGCAGAAACAGAGATTCTAAAAGACCGCCCACCTCTAGCTCACAGAGGGCTACCTGAGGCCCAGGAAATAGGCCACTGGATTAAATAAGGAAAGGGAAGGGAGATTCTCGACCCTCGCTGGAAGGTGGGCTCAGGTTTGGTGACCACAGGAGGCTGTCTGAACATTTCATTAAGCAAAACTCGCCCCCAGTAGTGGAGGGACCCAAGCTTGGTCCTGGACGTGAGCTCGGAGGCCTGGGAAACATCCAATATTGGGGGATCCCCTTCAGTGCTGTGCAACAGTGCCCCATTCTCCCTTCCTCCTCACTAGAAGCTGACTCTAGGCAGATGGGACAAAAGTGCCTCCTAGTGGTGGCCTGATGGCACATTCCATTCACCTAAGCAAACCTCTTGGAGCTGCCATGGGGGCCAGCCCCATGCAGGGTGCAGGGCGCTGGGATCCAGAGAGGATGGGCTTTGGCCTCCTGTTCTCAGGAAGGAAGTCAGAACTTCACCTGCATTCCACTGGGCCTCAGGAGTCCAAATCATGGCCCCCTCCAGGACACCCCTGTTGGGACAAGAGGGGCACAGCCCCAAGAGGCCTGGGGAGGATGGAAGCACCCAGAATGGAGCTCCTCATATCTGCATCTGTCTCTCCAGAATATCTTCCATTTCCTTGTCCCTCTTCTCTCTTGGGGCCTCTCTTCTCCCCATAAGGCCCTTCCTGGCCTCACTGCCCCCTCACTCAGGGGCCCTCTGTCTTGCCAGAACCCCTTCCTCATCCCAGCCCCCTCGGTGGCCCCAGGTGCACCCACCACTGCCACTCTCCAGCCAGGGCTTGCACTGGGGGCAATGGCTTCAGAAGAGGCACTGTGACTGGAGGAGGGGAAACAGGATCACCATGTTGGATGGAAGGGGGACAGCTGGGCCCCGGCCATGCCAACAACTAAATGCAATGCCAGGCACACATCAGCACCCGGCAAAGATGTGGAAGCAACCTGACCCATGCACCTTGGAGGACCATCATTTTCGCTCTGGACAGGTGACAGCTGCGTGGGCAAGGTGAGAAAACTGAATTACACCTGAAAAAACACTCATCCTGCCTGGAAGAGTGGGGATTCCCAAACAAGAGGGGATGCTGTATTTCTCCTGGGGAGGTGTTTAGCTTCCATCTAAGCATCATTAGTCTGAGAGGGCAGAGGGGTGGAGGTCCTAGGCAGGAGTGGGCTCAGACTCTCCCCACCGTCCCCCTCCTTCTGCTGGGGGACTCCTGAGCTTCCCGTCTCAGCACGAACACCTCCCAGTGAGTGTCTCCTTCCAGCACAGACTTGTCTCCAGGCAAAATGGAAACACTCTGAAGACGGCGGCTTTTAGTAAAGCCTCTCAGCACTTGGGATTCCCCATCTCCCTCCTCCCCTCCCACGCGCACACATGCGCGCGCGCACACACACACAGTTCGGTGTGCCCAAGGTTCCCAGACCCTGCTTAGCCACCCAGGACCTGGCCCTTTCCTACCCTTCCACGTCAGCAGTCCTGCCCTTCACCCCACACCACACAGAGAGCATCTCGGGGACCCCAGCCTCCGGAGTCCAGGTTCCATCCAGCCTGACCCACCGCAGGAAGAAGAAACTGTCAGGGCAGCCAAAACTCTAGTCAGCCCAGAGTTTCCAGGCAACCCCTCCCCTCTCCCTATGGGCCAGCCCCGGGAGAAAAATGGCTGAGGGTTGTGTTATACATCGTCTGGCGAAATGATGCCTCAGAACTAGAAACTGCTGATGGTGAGAGTTCATCCCAGAACAGGAGTTGTGCTTGACTGGTCCCAACTGCCCCACCTGGTCAGTCAGGCCTTAGGAAAGCAGGGACTTGGGATAGCCCCAGAGTGACTGGTGGCTGATGAAAGCACCGCTGGGGCGTGGGAGGAGGCAGGTGCTGAACAGGAACTCAGCAGCCTGCCTAGAAGGGAAGGGAGGCTTGTGCAAAAGAGAGGGGAGGGGCGGGAGGTTGGGGGGAATGGATGGCCGTAGCCTTACCAGCTGCCACAGTGGCACCCCAGACACTTTCACACTTATCCCTATGATACTGTGAAGGAGAAGCCTGTGTCAGTCCATCTTACAGATATGGAAACTGAGGCTTAGACAGGTTAAGGGACATCCCCAGGTCACCGGTACTCATGGAGGGGGCATGCTTGCTACACTGTTCAGAATGGCCAGTGCACAGTGATAATAAAAAGCAGACTGACTTTTAGCCAGTTGTATTATCATCTTGAGTTCTCAGCAGACAAGCACCCGGAAGAGAGCCCTGTCCCCACTCTGCCCCTGATGCACCACCGTCCAAGGTCACTCTGCTAGCAGGTGGCAAAACTGGGACTGAACCCAGGTCCATCTGACTGAAGGGCAATGTCAAGTCTCTGTCGTTGGCCTGGCACCCTTGGTGTTCTGGATGCTCTCCTTCCCGCTTTCATCTCCCCAAGTGTCTGCCAGTCGCCTTCCCAGTCTCCTGGATCACCTTGCCTGGCCCTTTCCTCTAAACAGCCAGACTCACAGCACAAGAGGCCAGGCCTGAAGGGCAAACTGTGCTGGCTTCCTGGTAAGCACTTGGGTTTCTGCACCACTAGCATCTCCAGGGCCATGCCTATCCATTTTGGAGCCTGGAGTCTCCTGTTTGTGACCTATCTCCAAACGCAAATGCTCGAATTCCTCTTCTTTTAACTTCCTGCTCCTTTCTCCCCCGCTTTCCTCCTGCTTTGCATTATGAGATGTATTCATGCATTCTACAGAACAAGCTAGCATTCCCTCCACACGTCCTGCTCTACCAAGCACTGGGGGCACAGAAAACAAAAGACACCACGTGTCTGCACCCTGGAGCTCATATCCCAGCCTGGGAAGACAGAAGGCAAGCAAGCAAATCCACGCAGGAGAGGGCCACTAATGGTGACAACTACTAGGGAAGAAGGGAGAGGAAGGACATGGGGCGGGGAGGTTTAAATAAGGGGTGACCAATAAGCGAAGACCTGGAAGAATTGAGGGACCTGGCCATGTAGCTATTTGAGGAAAACAGGTTTCTGGCAGAGAAAAGAGCAAGTGGGAAAGTGTCTAAGGCAGTTTTCCTGCCTATTTGACAGACAACCAGGAGGTCAGGGTGGCTGGAGCCTGTTAGGATGGGTAGAGGGAAATAAGGTTAGTGAACATGGGAGAGCAGGCTGTGGAGGGTCCTGGATGCCACTTACTCTGAGTGGGATGGGAAACCGTAAGAGCCTAGAAATGACATGATGGAACATGTTGTTAAAGGATTACTCTGCACTGTTAAGGAAAGACTGAAGGGGAAACGGGACACTGGCTGGAGGACACACCAATGGGTCCTGTGAGAAGTAATGGGCTTGGGCAACATGGCAGTGGTGGGGTGGTGAGAGGCAGTAGGAACCCACATACATTCTGAAGGGGGAACTTGCCAATGGATTGAGTGAATCCATTCAATGAATTGAAAACAAACAAACAAACAAACAAACAAACAAAGGAACCAAGGATGACTCTGAGATTTTTGGCCTGAGCTACTATACGGATAGTGAGCCTGGCAAGAGGAATGTATTTAGCAGGAACAATTAGGAAAACAGTTTCAGATACATTAAGGTTGAGATGCCTATTTGATACCCAAATAAAGATGTCGATTAAAATATCCGTGTGGATAACAGAAGGGATGTTCTCCAGAGTGCTATGCCTTGGCAGTCATCACTGTGGATAGACAGTATTTAAAGACATGAGATTGTGTGATGTCCCCAAGGGAATGAGTGAAGATAAAGAATTGAACAGGTACAAAGACTGGGCCCAAGGATGCTGCAGTGTGTAGAGGTTGGGGATATGAGGAGAAACTGGCTAAGAAAACCCAAAAGAAACTGCCACTAACATGGCAAGAAAACCAGGAGAGCATGGAGTTTGGAAACCAAAAGAAGAAAGCGTTCCAAGGAAAGGGGAATGATGGACTATGTCAAACACTGCTGAGAAGCTACGTGAGGGCTGAGGACAAACCACTGCAGTTAACAACATGGAGATCACCAGCGATTTTCACAAGAAAGATTCTCTCATTGTTATTTTTCTGCTCTCTGTAGTGGTTAACTTTCCACACAGGTACATGATCAAACCATTGGCATGCTTTGGCCTCAAATTACACCCCGGAAGTATTGACCAGAGGAGGTTCTCAAGATAAATCTTCCTCTAGCATAGAGACTGTCATCTTATCTCTGTATCCTCAGCACCAACCACACTGCCTAGGACAGAGTAGGCAACTGATAATTGTTGAATGAAGTAATGAATTCATGAGTTAATCTCTTCTGAGTGTCTCAAATCAGACATGTATCTATACTAACAGAAATGAGCTTTACCGAAGATTCAACTCTTATGTAAACAGCCAAACCAGAGCACGGAAGACAGATAAGACAGTACAGGTTTTTGGACTACTTAATCCATCTACAGAGATGCAATAAACGGTATTCTTGCCATATCATTTCTTACTTAGAGCTGTGCAGAACCTGTCCCTTCTGCATATGCCCCTCATGCCCCCATCTGTTTAGGGGGTTATAGCTATATGGAATCACCTCTTTTGAGCCTCCTGCTAGAGGTATTACGTTCCTAACTTTCTGGTGGTTAGCCACACTTGTAGTGAAAGAGTCTATAGGATTTATGACCAAAGCAAATTTATGTCCCCATAACGGCAATTGTGGTGGACTTGTGGGAAAAAATAGGACCATAATTTTTATGTGTTTATGTGTTTTTAATGTTTATAGGTTTGATGTTATAGCCCTGATCCTGAGTAAAATAGGTGTGCCTGAGATTAGCTCATTATTAACAAGGTTACAGGCATGAAGAGTTTCTGCTAACTACCCAAGCTCATAAATGCATCCAAATGGATCTTCCGCGTTTTTATGGGGCCAATCCTCAGATCCCCAGACACATAAAAGGGGGAAAGGGATCCACTAGCCTCAGAGGGACTCTCAGCTCCAGCTCGCCCCACTCTGCAATCCCCACTCTTCACCCAGGAAACCATCATGTCTTGCCGCTCCTACCGAGTCAGCTCTGGGTGCCGCATGGGCAACTTCAGCTCTTGCTCCGCAGTGAGCCCCCAGAACCTGAACCGCTTCCGGGCCAGCTCTGTCTCCTGCAGGAGTGGGCCCAGCTTCCAGGGCCTTGGCAGCTTTGGTAGTCGGAGCGTCATTGCTTTTGGATCGTGCTCACCCCGGGTAGCAGCCGTGGGCCCTCGTCCCATCCGCTGTGGAGTTGGCTTTGGTGCTGGCAGTGGGATGGCCTTTGGCTTTAGTGATGGGAGCAGTTCTGGTCTGGGCTTTGGGCCCAGAAGTTGTGTTGGTCTGGGATTTGGAGCTGGCAGTGGTCTTGGCTATGGCTTTGGCTACAGAGTTGGAGGATTTGGAGTCCCAGCAGCCCCATCTATCACAGCAGTGACTGTTAACCAGAGCCTGCTGACCCCTCTCAACCTGGAGATTGATCCCAATGCCCAGAGGGTGAAGAAGGATGAGAAGGAGCAAATCAAGACCCTCAACAACAAATTTGCCTCCTTCATTGACAAGGTACCTATGACAGCTCAATCTCTAGGTCTGGGATGATGAGAGCTAAAATGCATTGGGGTATTCTCTCCTTTAAGAAGAAACATCCCAGGCCTGAGGCATCAGCCTTGACCCACATCCTTCAGGCACTGCAGTAGGATTTTTGAGTCACTCTGCTGCAAAACAAGACAATCCTGAGGAAATGCTGCATGATGGGATAGACAAAGATAGTGGTTGAGTCTTCTGGAGGAAAGAGGAACATCTAGCCAAATATAAGGACATCTGGACAAACTAAGACCTAGCACCTAGTCACTTAGAAATGTCTCCCAAACAGGCTAGAAACATTAGGACTTTGGGCAGATGTTGACTACGTGTTTAAAGGGTTTTATCCTTTGAGATCTTCCTGCTCTTTTTGAGATTGTCATAGTCTCTCAGACTGGGTAACCACATCTGTTCAGGCTCAGGAAAGTAGAGAATGGAACTGAGTAATTTTTGCACAAGAGGAAAAATTACTCCTCACATGGAGTACCCAGATTCAGCTGAGTTGCCTAGATTGAGGAAAATAGTAGGAAACCACCATGGGAAGTCATCTTCAGACTGATGAGAGAAATAGTGGTGTGGAAATGACATCCCACAAACCATGTCTCCATGGAGCAGGAATCCTCTATATCTGAGAATGGAAACTCACTTTTGTGAGCTTCAGGCTCCTCATTTCTGAAATGAAGGGGTGGAGCTAATGATCCAAGCTCTCCTCCAGCTCCACAATTCTCAGCTGATGGAGTATCAGGTGGTAGATATGACTTATGACCTGAGAATTCCCATCTCCTAATACCTTATCTCCCACCCCAATATACTTTACTCTGCTCCTCTTTCCCTATGAGGGATGGCCAATCAGTTTTTAGATACAGGCAAATCCCAGCTCAGATAGAATCAGATTTCCAAACTTCCCAGTGGACTGGCTTACACCTTTCTTGGAGGGTAGAGGGGAAATTGTACTGAAATGTTTTGGTTTAAAAGCTTCTATTTGCAGCCGAGCCTGGCTGAACGTAAGGAGGGGGTCACAGACCTAGTCTTCCAGCTTCTACTGTGTTAGAAGAGAAATAAAAGTCAACAGACAAGAGGACAATGTCAGCCTGAGGCTGAGAGTCATCTCTGGCCGGCCACCTGAAGAACTTGTTGACATGTAAGCGACCTGTCAAGTTCTTCAGGTGTCATTTCTTTGCCCCTGTGGATTTAGGTGCGGTTCTTGGAACAGCAGAATAAGCTTCTAGAGACCAAGTGGAACTTCCTCCAAGAGCAGAAATGTGCCCGGAGCAATCTGGAGCCCCTCTTCGAGAATTATATCACCAACCTGAGGAGGCAGCTGGACCTAGCAAACAGTGACCGGGCCCGGTTTGAAGCTGAGAGGAACCACATGCAGGATGTCCTTGAGGGTTTCAAGAAGAAGTAAGTGGCCTCTGGACTGCATAGACCAAGGACAGGCAGGGTCTGGTCCCCAAAGCCGCTGCTATGCTCAAATAACAGCAGCTGGTTGCACCGGGATTGAGTGCTGGTTTCAATACTTAGCTTAGAGATGGGAGGAGGGGCAATGATATGTAAGGGAAGAGGAGGTGGTGGAGGCCCTCTGTGGGTCCTGAGTAAATAGAAGTCTTGGAATTGAGCATGTGTTGTCCCTAGTCTTGTCTGTGGGAATGGACAGTGGACTGCAGAAACAGCCCTCAGTTTTGAGAATAGTGTTCAGGTTCAGCAGTGAGTTGGGTCCTACTTTCTCTATGTTCAAGTGAAATGACTCCAAGTCTTTTCTAATAGAGGAGCATAGCAATGGTCCACGTTTTCAGACCCCAAATCTAATTTGAGAAAGTAAAAGGGATTTGGAAAAACTTAGGGCCACCGTCTCATAAAAGGTCTTAAAGTAGAGACAAAGTAGATGAGAATATGTAGGTGGCAATAGGGACCCATGATCCTGGATGTAGAAGAGATGTCTTAAGAGGCTCACTGGAGAGTTGGGAGTAATTGCCTGCCAGTTCAGGTAAGAACTCACCCTCTCAATCCTTTTCATCCAGGTATGAAGAGGAGGTGGGATTCCGAGCCAATGCTGAGAATGAGTTTGTGGCTCTGAAGAAGGTAAGGGAGAGCAACAGGTCCAAGCAAGCTTCTCCCCCAGACAAAAAAATGTTCCCAAGACAAATCCCATCCCTGCAGCCCCCACCTGAAACTGCCCAGGCAGCCCCATGGGGTCTGGGGCCACTCACACAGAGTGGAACTCTAAGGTCATAACAAGTTCCTTTTGGAGTTCTGATTATTTAGGATTGGGTCTTCACCAGAGCAGAGTTCTGAAGAGATGACTTTTTAAGAGTCTCAGATTTTAAAAGGGTGGAGATCTTAGATTATCCATATTCTCCTTGCTTATAAATAGGCATTCAAAAATGTCCAGGAGCCCCCAAAAGAGTTTTCATGTTGTAGTAGGAAAAAAACAATCATTACTAAAGAGCATTCCAAGGACACTCCCACTTATCCCAAAGCCTGGCCTGGCCCTGTGGGGATTGGCCTGATCTTTCCACCCGCCTCCAGATTCTGCCAAGTTTAAACCGAGCACAAGTAATGACCATTTTCACTTCTCTCTTTTATACAGGATGTGGATACAGCTTTCTTAAATAAGTCTGATCTAGAAACGAATGTGGATACCCTAACTCAGGAAATTGACTTTCTGAAAACGCTATACATGGCGGTAAGCATTCATCCCCTCTGAGCCAAACATGGAGATCAATGCTTGGCCTGGACTCTGGGGGGCTTCTTCTGGACTAGCATAATTTCTAACATTTTGTATTGTACATCTTCTTCCCATTCTGATCTATTACCCTCTATATGATGTACCTACAAATAGAGAAAGGAAGGTAAGCATGCAGGCTTCTCAGCAGGTCTATGAATAAACTCCTTAGATCTATGATCCCACTCCTTGTTGGCCAATCCAAAGAGGGGTCTAAGAGCATCACTTCCTCTCTACCAATCAGAAGACTCTGGAAAACTGATTTGCTAGTAGATGTAAGAAAAACTGTGTTTGACCTAATTAGCTAAGTGAACTAGTTATCTTTTGCTTGGTAAGTGGTCTGTTTGCTCTGGTACAGAGCCAGCCAGAGCTAATGTCTGGCTCTGAGCAGAAAGGCATCAGAAAGTTCCCTCTGGAACCCCTGGTTCTATTAAGGACTTGAGACAAGGGAATTCCTAGACAACCATGTTCGAGAATTTTATCAACTCTCAATGATCCACGACCAACACAGTCACTTTGTGGATAAGCCAAGGAAAATTTCAACCCTAGCATGGTTCTCACTCTCCTCTCCAAGCTCCTAGGCCCCACATATTCACCTAAGCAAATAAGGAGTTAAAGGGATGTCTTCGAGTATATAACAAGGGTTTCAATTCAAACTTCTCAGTTCATGTCTTTTTCTTTGTCCTCGGTTTGGATGGGCAGCTCCATCACTTTGCTCCGAACAAATGAGCAATGCTCTCTGCTCCTGAAGACACTCCGGGGGCCTCTCTGGCACAGTCCTGGCCACTGATGGGACTCTGAGCCCAACTGTCTTGCTCATCCTCTAACACAGGAAATCCAGTTGCTGCAGTCACACATCTCAGAGACATCGGTCATCGTGAAGATGGACAACAGCCGGGACCTGAACGTTGATGGAATCATTGATGAAATCAAGGCCCAATATGAAGAGGTTGCCAGGCGCAGTCGGGCTGATGCTGAGGCCTGGTATCAGACCAAGGTGGGAAGAGGTTTGGGGGGCTAAGGAAGGGGTATAGGCAGCTCTAGAGTAAGACTCTTGTATGACAGAGCAGACCCAGCGGAAGTTGAAGGCCACCAAGTCAGTTGGGGCTGTGGTCTTCACTCAAACTTTGGACCCTCCTAACATCTCCCTCCTCCACCCACAGTATGAGGAGATGCGGGTGACAGCTGGCCAACACTGTGACAACCTGCGCAACACACGGGATGAAATCAATGAACTGACCCGCCTGATCCAGAGACTGAAGGCAGAGATTGAGCACACCAAAGCTCAGGTAGGCAAAGGAGAGGAGAGAAAGCCCCAGAGGGAAGAGAGGTGGCTGTGTTTCTAGCCCCAACCAGGGATCCCCAGTCCCTGCCAAAGTACACCTGCATGCCACCCTTCCTGCAGCGAGCCAAACTGGAGGCTGCAGTGGCCGAGGCAGAGCAGCAGGGCGAGGCGGCCCTCAATGATGCCAAGTGCAAGCTGGCGGATCTAGAGGGTGCCCTGCAGCAGGCCAAGCAGGACATGGCCCGGCAGCTGCGCGAGTACCAGGAGCTCATGAACGTCAAGCTGGCCCTGGACATCGAGATCGCCACCTACAGGCGCCTGCTGGAGGGCGAGGAGATCCGGTGAGAGCTCTCAGTGTAGCCAGAGGGAGTGAGGTCAGACATGGGCATCAAGAATAACTAAATTGGGAAGGGGGCCAGGTGAAGAACTGCCAGTTTAAGCCATCTCTAGAGGTAGTAGTACCTTCTCTGCAAACATTACTCAGGTTGCCCCTCCCAGGGAATCAGAAGATGGTTCTAGATTTTTGCCTCCAAAATACAAGTTTGTAGACAGGCTGCACCAGAATCAAAGGATGTTTTGCGTTATTGTCTGTTTAAAAACAGTAATAAAACCACATTTCCTCCAATATTTTGATTCAATAGTTTGGGAGCAGAGTCTAGGAATGTGTGTTTTTTCAAAGCTCCCAGGATGCTTGTAAGCTAGGGGTAAGAACCACCAGTTCACTCTGCCAAGAAGTCCCTTCTGATAGCAACCAGCTTTTCAGGGAATGACACTGCTTGTGATCTCACTTATTTCTTTCTCTCCCCAGAATCTGCGAAGGTGTTGGACCAGTAAACATATGTAAGAAACTTAATCTTTTTCCTCTTCACATTCCTCTCCTCAGGCTCTGTAAATTTCCTTTAAACTCAGGCTGGTGCTGGGATCAGGAACCCATGCTGGGCTTGCTAGCCATGACAGTCAAGAGAGCAAGGACCATCTAGCCTCTGGACTGGGAACATCCATTAGCTGAGGTCTGAGATCTCCCCAGAGTCTTCCTTCCCTAGAGAAAACAATCACAAATGTTTACAGGGCCAAATAGAGGGGAGAGAGTTCCAGAAGAAAGTCAGACTTTTTCCTTTAAGTGGTCTTGTCCTTCAGGGACAAAGGCCAAAGAAGGAATGAAAAGATCTGTATCAAGGAGTTACCCCCACACCCATGGCAGGGGATGGGACAAGGATGAGTAGAAGTCTCCCTTGCTGCTCCCTTGCCGCCAGACAAAATATTGTTTGTGCCCAAAGCATACAGGAGATTATGCTGGGCACTGATGACGCATAGGGGGGAGCTAGGCACAAGGAAGGCAAGACCAGCCCCTGCTCTCTAGAATTAAAATCATCTTGAGGCAAGCCCTGTCTATTGTCAACCTATCCCTCAAAGCCCTGAAGAGAGGAATAAGCATTAGCACCCCCTTTTAAGCTCACTTAGAGAAAATAGCTGGTTTACCAGAAGTTCCAAAGGTAGTCAGCGGCACAGTGAGAATTCAAACCCAGTATCTGGTCCAAAAGTAAAAATCTACACAGATGCATGGTGCAGCTGAGAGATGCACTGGATGGGCCAGGCAGTCAAAGCTACTCATCCTCGGATGACCTGCCCTCGGGGGGTGGGGGGCAGCAGGGAATGGCTTTCTGCATGAGATCAAGCTTGAGTGGAGGTCACAGATGGTAGAAAGGATTCTGGTAAGAGGATATGGAAGGACAGGGGGACCCCTCCACAGACAGGGCTGGTCTAAGCAATCTTTAGTGGGATTGGCCTCCTGGGATATGGAGGTATGCCCAGTGGATACCAGATTGCTACAGAACAGAGACATCAATGGGTCAGGAGAGAACTGGCAAGGGACTCCTTTTGGAGGGACAATGTGGGGACCCCCAAGGAGCATGATATAATTAGGAGAGAGAAGCCCCACGGCTTCATTGGGGCTACCACTTCAGTTGCCTGGGTAATCCAGCTCACCGCCCAACCTGACTTCAGCCATATATAAATGACAGTCAAATATGACTATATGCGACCTAGGGAATTGGCTGAATTCTTCCATTTTCATCTGAATGTTTAACTATAGTGGAGTCATGGCCTTGGAGTCACCTAGACAAAAGAAGGGAAAAGTGGGTGTTGTCTGTGTAGGCAATAGGAATCACTTCCCCTGGTGACACCAGTCTTGTCCCCTCCAGCATGGAAGATTGGACCCCAGGTGTGGGCAGCCTGCCTCACTGACTGTTTCCTCTCCCTCCTGCAGCCGTGAGCAGCTCCCGGGGTGGTATAGTGTGCGGGCCTGAGCCCCTGGTCTCCAGCTCCACCCTCTCCCGCTGTGGAGTCACCTTCTCGGGAAGCAGTGGCATCCGGCCCAGCGGCACCTGCAGCTCCAGCCTGGGTGGGACCCGGGTCATCAAAGCCAGTGGGGACCTGCTGAGTGCAGGCTCCCGGGGTGGCTCGGTGCTCATGGGCGAGGCCCCCAGCGTCCCCTGCCCACTGCCCACCGAGGGGAATTTCAGCAGCTGCAGTGGGGGCCGAAGTAGCCGAAGCTCCAGCGTCCGCTTCGTGTCCACCACCACCTCTCATCGGACCAAGTACTGAGAGGCCAGTGTCAGTAAGCCACCGCCCAAGGAAGAGCCATCTCAGTGTCACCTGCTTCTGTCCCAGAGACGTCTAGACTCTGGGCCAGAGGGGCATCCAGCTACCACACCTGCCAGGAAGGCAACGCAGCTCTCCCCAGGGATGGATCTGCCTGGCCTCTGTCCTCAGGGGGATTTTTTCACCACCTAGATGCTCTGTCTGCAGCCCCAGTAGACTGGCTTTTCCCTGACTCCACATTTCTGCTCCTTGGGTCATTCTTCACCGTCCTTGAACAGCCTGAAGAAAGGTACAATTACACAAATCAGTGCACTAGGGAGAAAAAGAACAGTTCAAAGCCGAAAAGAATGTGCTTGGGCACCATTGCCATCCATGGCTTTGGATTAATTTGGAGAATGGAGAGTTGACTGTCTACATTGCTGGTGTCTTTAGCCCACTGCCTTTTGCTTCCTTCTTCCTTTCCCTGGCAGGAGAAGGTTCTTTCCTTTTCTTCCTCACCCAAAAGGATCCACAGTCCTTGGTGGCCCAAGGGATCCCTAAGTCCCGTGAGATGGTTCTTCTCTAAGTGGCAAATGTCCTTGTTGCTTCTCTTCCTGCATTTTTGATTTAATGTGCATGTGGGTGCACAGTGCATGTGGAGGTGGGGAGCAGATGGAGCATGAGCTCTGCTCTGCTGCATGGACCCTGTCCCTGTGGTGGTATCAAGGAGGCCTGACCCTGTCCACTGCAGGGGGGTTTATGTCTGCAAGCTCCAGGGAGGTCTGGGTGGGCAGGGTGCCTGTTTGTACTGTTCTTTGCATTGCTGGATTTTCAATAAACTTGCCAAGCTAACATCACTAGGACTCTGGCTTCTCCTTCTGGTTCACACTGCCCAAAGGAGAGATTGCCTTCTAGACTCCACCAGCCCACCAGCTCATCCCCCCACCACCACCATCCTGCCAGAGACTTGCCAAGGGCAGAGGCTGGGCAAAGGGAAGGCACAAAGTGCTCAGGCCCTTCCCTGCAGGGGCTCTCAGCTCAGTGGGGGAGAGGAGAAATGCGGCAAAGGCCTTGAGAACAAGGACCCAGCAGCCCACTCCTCTCCAAGTGTTGCCCCATACGAGTTGACCAACATTCATCCTTCTACCAGTTCCCTAGGTCCTTCCCTAGCCCAACTTCCTCTGGGACCATTGCAGGATACTCATCCTTCTGCCCTCAGACTTGTCTCCATCTAGCAGACTCACCATGGTGCTGTTAGAAAGGCCTTACATAGAAAACTGATCATGGCTGTCCCCTACCTGTAACCCTCAGTGGCTCCCCCATTGCCTTCCAGAAGAACCCAAACTTCTTAACATGGCATACAAGCCCTGAGTGATCTGCCCATATACTTCTACCCCATGCCATCCCTCCATGCACCCCACTGTGGCTTCTCATACTTTATTCATTCACCCATTTCATTGTGAAATGCTTACTACATGCCAGGTATGATGCTGGGAAAACAGCAGTGAACAAGACTTGGTCCTTGCCAACCAAGAGCTTACAGTCCAGGCTGACAGATTGACAGTTAGACAAGCACTTGTGTCCTGATATGCTAAGTGCTGTGTTAAGAGTAAAATTGATGCAGCAATGCACAGAAGAGAGGCCCAACCTAGACTTGAAGCATCATTAAGAGCTTCCTGTAGGATGTCATGTCACAGCAGAGATAGGAAAGATGATGAATTAGCCACACTAAGAAGGAGGCAGTGCTCCAATCAGAGGATACAGTCTGTGCAATATTTTAATTGAGTGAAAATGAAAACACAGAGTATCAGGATGCAGCTAATGCAGGGCTTAGAGGGAAATTTATCACATTGGATACTTAAGTTAGAATAGAAGGAAGGTCTCAAATCAATTATTTAAGCTTCTTTTTTAAGAAATCAGGAAAAGAGGGGTCCCTGGGTGGCTCAGTTGATTAGGTGTCCAACTCTTGATTTCAGCTCAGGTCATGATCTCAGAGTTGTGAGATTGAGCCCAACGCCAGGCTCCACGCCGGGCATGGAGTCTGGTTGGGATTCTCTCTCTCCCTCTGACCCTCCCCCCACCTCTCTCAAAAGGAAGAAAGGAAGGAAGGAAAGAAATGAAACGAAACTAGGAAATGAATAGCAAGGTAAACAGAAGGCAAGCAGAGGAAAGGAGATAATAAAGAAAAGAGCAGAAAACAATGACATTAAAAGCAGACAGACAAAGCAACACAACTGAAAACTGCTTCTTCCAGAAGACTGATAAAATGGGTAAACCTCTAGCCAAACTGAACAAGGGGCGGGGAAAGAGAAGGCAAAAATTAACACCAACAAGAGCAAAAGAGGGACATCTCTACGGACACTGCAGATATTAAAAGGATATTAAAAGGATAATAAAGGAATACTACAAACAGCTTTATGCCAAAAAATCTGGGAACTTAGAGGAAATGGATTAATTCCTTGAAAAACACAAATTACCAAAGCTTGTTCAAGAAAAAAAAATAATAATATAATAATAATAATAATAACCCCTCCCCCCAAAAAAAAGAAAAAAGAAAAAAATAACCCCAATACAGGGCCGGCTTTATGGGCATGTGTGATATTGTGATTTGTAATCAGAAATAGATATTCAATTTTCATCCTCTTCCTGGCACAGGGGTCCTAAAACCCTTGGAATTTCCTAAATGGGGAGAGTGATAACATTGTCTTTTGTTATATTTATAAGCTGACTTTTAGACTGTACCTAAGGAGAGAGGCTAGTTGGGGGTAGGGAGAGAGGGACACACCTAACCAGTGATTAGAGGGTTAGAACTCCCCAGAGAGGAGAGAAGGGCTGAAGGTTGAATGGATCAATCATGACTACATACTGAAGCCTCCATCAAAACCCAGAGGGACTGGGTTCAGAGAGCTTCTGGGTTGGTGAACATATGGAGATGTGGGAAGAGTGGCAAGTCTAGAGAGAGCCTGGAAGCCACAACCCTTCCCCACACTTCTTCCTGGGTTACATCCTTTTATAATAAACCAGTAATCTAGTAAGCAAAGCATTTCTCTGCATTCTGTGAGCTGCTGTAGCCAACAGAAAGGATCCAGAAAGGGGGTCTTTGGAAGCTCCGATCTATAGCTGGTAGCTCAGCAGTCCAGGTGACAACCTGGGGGTGCGGGTGGCATGGAGCAGGTGCTAGAGGACTGAAGCCTTAACTCATGGAATCCGATGTTATCTCCAGGTAGATAATGTCAGCATTGAGTTGAATTGCAGGACATTCAGCTGCTGTCCAAGAATTGCTTGTTGGTGTGGGAATCCCCCCCCCAACACACACACATGAGAATTGTGACCCGAACTCTTAGTGTGTGTCCTGTGCAAAATCACCCTGGGTCCTACACCAGAGAATGCCCCACACATGGTTTATTGGCTACTATCATTAAAATCTTGAAATTGGAATTTTTGAAAATGCTGAAAATTCTTAATTTTCAACAACAGGTCACACTAAGCCCCATAAATTGTGTAACCAGTCCTACCTGAACCGCTGTAGGTCTACTAAAGGAATTGAATGTATGGTTTCAAGTCTCATAACAAAAAAAAGTCAGGCCCAATTAAGCATCTGCCTTCAGCTCAGGTCATGGTCCCAGGGTCTCAGGATCGAGCCCTGCAGAGCAGGGAGCCTGCTTCTCCCTCTGCCTGCCACTCCCCCTGCTTGTGCATGTGTGTGCATGCACTCTCTCTCTCTCTCTGTCAAATAGTAATAAATCTTCAAACTAAATAAATAACATGCTTTAAGTAACATTTACAGTAGCACCCAAAAGTGAAATGCTTCGGTGTAAGCCTTCACCAAGTGTGGGAAGGACCCTGGTGCTGAAAACCACAAGCAACAATGAAAGAAGTCAAAGAAGACAAAGAAATAGAGAAGACTCTTTTCAGGAACTGGAAGATTCAATATTGTTAAGAGGTCGACTGCCCCCCCCCGAGGCCCACCCCCAGCCACAACATGGGGTTCAAACCCAAGGGTTCTGGTGTGGGCAGAACCCCATCAGATCCTGGGCCCTCAGCTTACTACCCCTGAGACCAGAGGTCATAAAGCCTAGGCAGCCATGTTTCATGCTGTAACTCACTTGCTTCTTTCAATAACCATATGGGGGAGGTACTTTTATTCTTCCTTCTTAGGATTCCTTTATTATTACTTGACAGATGATGAAACCAAGGCCCAGAGAGGCTGAGTGGTGGAAGCAGCGGCATCCAGACTCCAGGGCCTTACTGCGTTCCTTCATCTCACTAATCCTCTTGCCTGTCAAGTGAGAAAATTGCTCCTACGTCAAGAGTCGCTGTGGAGATGACACACAGTGACATAACCCAGGTGCTCAGGACCCAGCCCAGTGCCCACTTGGGTGCACGAATGTCTGCTATTGTTTCGGTCATGGCGACGGTGGTTCTAGTGTTACAGCTAATGCAGCTGTGTTCGGCAGCCCCACCCGTCCAGTAGCAAACAGGGGCAGATGCTGAAGTGTCCACAGACTGTTTCTGGCGTCTTCCTCCAGAGTCCCGAGCACTGCATCCAGGGCCACCCAGCCAGCGGTGGGGGTCTGCTGCCCCCTGCTGGCCATCAGCTTCCCGGGAGGCCCTACACGGAATTTTCCAAGTACACTAACTGATGCTGCTGACAGCTTAGAGCCTTTTAAACCAATTTTTTCCTCCAAAATTGTGCTCAGGACACAAACATTGTAACAACGAATAGCAACAACAACGAATAGCAACTTTGAAAGAAAAACCCTCTGTTTCACCAGACCCAACACAGCCCTGTTTCCACCATTCTGGGTTTCCATTGGTCTTCATTCCCACAGGGGCTCCCCAAACCACCACCCTCACACAGGAAAAAGCTGCGGTGGGCTCTGAGTCCCAAGGGCTTGAAACTGGATGTGTTCCTAGGGGCCTGGGCCAGGTCTTCCCACAACTTGACATTTTCTGCCAACATCAAATATCTAAATTATTGAAGATTTCCATTCACTTAGACATGTAGTCACAAACAAATATTTACTAAGCACTCCTTACATTCCCAGTACTGTCCTAAGTGCTTGGGAACCATCAATGAACAAAGCAGACAGAATCCCTGCTCCCGTGGGGTTTTGTTTCATTTTGGTTTGATTGGATGGAGAAAAGAGGAAAGACTGACAATAATCAATAAAAAGAATAAATAAGTCAATTATAGAGTGTTAGAAGGTGTTAAGTGCTAAGGGGGAAAAAAAAAGATCAGAGCAGGATAGACCAGTTGAAGAATGCCCTGGAAATGGGAGGCCAGATTGCAATTTAAAAAAAAAAAGGGTCAAGGGCACCGGCATGGCTCAATGGGTTAAACCTCTGCCTTCGGCTCAGGTCATGATCTCAGGGTCCTGGGATCGAGCCCCACATCGGGCCCTCTGCTCAGCAGGGAGCCTGCTATCTCCTCTCTCTCTGCCTCTGCCTGCCTCTCTGCCTACTTGTGATCACTGTCAAATAAATAAATAAAATCTTTAAAAAGAAAAAAGAAGAAGTTTCCCTGTCAGCTTTTAGGATTTTGTTCAGCATGGCAGTCCCTAAGCTCCTCTTCCATCATACCCTTGGCCTCAAATTCTGCCTGCTTCTCTGCCTACTTGTGATCTCTGTCTGTCAAATAAATAAATAAAATCTAAAAAAAAAAAAAAGGGTCAGGGAGCCTCTTTGAAGGTGAGAAAAGACCCAGAGGCAGCGATGGAGCCAGCTGTGTGGCTGAGGGAAGAGCATGCTGGATAGAAGGGACAGCCAATGCAAAGGCCCTGAGTTAGGAGTGTTGCAGGTGTGTCCAAAGCGCAATGGGAAGCCAGTTTAGATAGCTGCTTTTCTCCTGAGACTCAGAGAAATGGTCCTAGTGCTTAAAAAAAGGCAGGAAGAAAGAGCTTCCAAACCATTACTAAGAAACAATTCTGAAATTGGATGCCCTGTGTTAACTGATCCATTGCTCTGACCCAGAGCATCCACAGAAAACAGCAAAGCCACCAGGGAAAATTGCCTGCAGGAAGGTATGCAAGTAGGGTTCAGGGAGAAACCAGAGAGCCTCTCGCAGTTCCTGGTGGGGAACCCCATGAGAACAGAGGTGGAGGGGCCAGGTAACAGCTTGGCTGACTGCAGAGGGGCCCTACCCCACATGCACTGGGGGCAGCCCAGGCGCTCATTCAGCTCCTGCCTGTTGCTCAGACCTCACTCCTCTTTCATAGGGTCATGAGTCATGCCCAAGTTTTATGAAATCCAAAGAAAGGGTCACAGGGCTGGAAGACCCTTAAAGATCTGTGTCCTGGCACCAGGACGTGGTGTAGATTCAAAAACTAAGAAGCACAGAGAAGATAAGCTGAGATGATAGGTGCTGCCCAACTTGAATGAGCTGTGTGGGAAGCCACCGAGGCCCTCTTGGGACAGGTCTTGCCCATGGAGAGGCCATCAGGGCTGATTCTGGAGAAGTAGGCAGCCAGGAAGGATGGAGAAACGGCCCATGAGAGCTTAGACAGATACAAATACGAACCCGCAAGAGCCGGCAGCCAGAAGGATGGAAAGGGGTTAGCACACCTTTATCTCTGGACAAATCCAGAAAACCTTCCTAGAAACAGGGAAATTTTAAGCAGACTAGAGAGATCAGAAGGGAAGGGAGGTAGAGAGCCCTGGGCTGGGGGAAGAGCAGGTGTGCCCAGCAGGCGTACCATAGATAGCATGCAAGAGAAGGATGGCCCATCTGTGGGGAAGTATGCGGGTGACAGATCTCTGGCGAAGCCTGAGGAGATGGCAACCAGGCAGGAGGCAGAGTCAGATGGAGCCGTGGCAGCTGCCTGGGTCTCCAGGGTGGGGGAAAGAATCTCTCTCTGTCTGGGGCGCCCGGATGGCTCAGTGGGTTAGGAGTCCAACCCTTGATTTCATCTCAGGTCATGGTCTCAGGGTCATGAGACTGAGCCCCACATAGGACTCCATGTTGATCACAGAGTCTGCTTGGGATTCTCTCTCTCCTTCTTCCTCTCCCTCTCTCCCTCTTCCTGCCTGCTCTCTCTTACAAATAAGAATAAATCTTAAAAAAAAAAATCTCTCTCACTCAATTAGCTCTCGAAGCCTTCCTGGACAAAGTGCCCTCTTGGGAACATTGTATATGGCAGGAGGGACATGGGTTCTTCAGCGCACATTCCCAACACTGGGTGTGGCCTTCAAAAGATACGGGGGCAGGAGGGGACAGCACCAAAGTGGGTGAGGGATGACAGCACCCGGGATAAGAGGGTGTGGAAAGAGATAATTGGAGTTACCTGGGAAGCCCCGGAAAGGACATTTTATGAGCTGCTTGCTGAGACAAAGGAGGAGAAATCACAGCCTCCCTCTGACTAGTTCACAAAGGCTTCCTGGAAGAGGTGGCCAGCCATTCAGGTACATTCCAGGCAAAGGTGTGCCCAGAGAGGAGGCTTGGGCGTAGGGAGAGGGGTGCAGGGAACCTATAGGGCCTAGTGGCAATAAATGAGGAGGCGGCCAGGAGAGGTCAGGCTCCCACCCAAGAGTCGGTCCCATGAGCAGAGGGGTGGGTAATGAGTAGAGCCAGGCATGGGGCTCTGGTTTCCCTGTCTCTTTCTTCGGTAGGACTAGGCAGCAAAGGCCCAGGTCCTGTGCATCTACACAAATCTTCCAGGGCAGCTGCGTCAGACTGGCCTGGTCTGTGAGTTTCTTACCTGCCTTGCACAACCTGGGAACAGTCTCATGAAGGACTTGGCCTACCTGTCCAACCCAGCCCCTCCCATCCAATGCACCATTCAACAGCCTTCCTGAGCAGCCACCACCTGCCCTGGGCGCGGCCGCCATCTGCCACAATGTAAACGTCACCCTGCTCCCGTGAGCCCACCCGTGTGCCAGGCTGGGACCCTCACTCTTGCCCACTCAAGCCCTTGTTCCCCCAGGTTTCCTGAGTCCCCTAGCATCCTCTTCCCCACCCTCAGTGCCCAAGCCCATGCCCAAGCCTATTTTGAGGTGGAGGTTTGGGAGGGTGTGTGTGTGTGTGTGTGTGTGTGTGTATGTGTGTGTGTGTGTGTGTATTGGAGGCAAGGAGAACTGACTCAGAAGCCTCTCTCTGGGACAAAGCCTCCACTCCCTCCTGCTCACAAGGAGAGGCAGAATCAGATCTAGCTCCATCCTCTTCAGCAAGCTGAAGGAGAGCAGAGGCTGATGGGAGCAGAGGAGAGGAGGTCTGTGGGCAGAGGGCGCACCCATCTTCTCTTTCCCATGCTCACCCATTCCCTTCCCCCTGCCTTATTCAAAGGGCCGAATCCTTTTTGGTCCCCAACACACCAGCACCGGGCCCACACAACAGGCAGTCAGGAGCTCACTGCCCAAGGTGCCAGGAGACATGCCTGGACCCAGGCCAACTGGGCCCCCACTAAGGAGTGGGTGCTGGGAATCCAGCCCCCGCACTCCTTAGCCTCCTCTCTCCACCCCCAGACTCCACCCCAAATTTTTATACTAGTGAAATCAGGTTAAAGGAAACATTAAAAGCAGTCTTAAAAGGGTAAAGAAGTCATAAATGAGCAGAGGATGTGAAGACCACGGGTGGGGCAGGGAGTACACCCACTCCCTGCCAGGAGAAGGGTGCAAGGTGTGGTAGAGGCGTTTCTGATCAGAAGCAAGAAT
>ML110976.1:0-35813 GCA_003697995.1 Taxidea taxus jeffersonii | reverse complement strand
CTCACTACCTCTCTCCCCAACGCCCCAAACGCCATCCCCACAGACACTTCTTTAGAAAGATTATTTGTGGAGGAAGGGAAGTATGGTTAAAAGCAACAGAGTTAGGGGATGCAATGAGGGAATTGGAACCTCTACATTTATAAAGTGTACATATGTGTGTGTTAAAGGGAGAAGCAAGGAAAAAGACTCTTTTTTCCATTTCTAGGAAAAATCAGCTATTATAGGATGATTTTCCTGGGGAAAGAGGCTGCGGCAGACCTGATAATATTTTGCTGAATCAGGGCTTTGGTGCTTCACTTATGTTTTTGTTTTTTGTTTTTTTTTATGAAGACTTGGTATGTTCGCAGACAATTAAATTGGTTGAGTGATTTTTTTGTGCTGACTTTCAAAGATTTTAATGTAGAGTATGTGCACGTGTGTGTGTGTGAGTGTGTGTGTGTGAAAGAAAGAAAAGATATATGTGCCTAAAAGGCAGTGCACAGTGAGGAAGAACTTTTTTTTTTTTTCTTAAGTCAAGAGAACAGCCATTTAAAAGATGTTTGCTGAGGTGCCTGGGTGGCTCAGTCACTTAACTGACTGACTCATGACCTCTCAGGTCATGATCTCAGTTCAGGGTTGTGGGATTGAGCTCCCTGTGTTGGGCTCTGAGCTGAGCATGGAGCCTGTTTGGGATTCTATCTCTCCTTTTCCTTCTGCCTCTCCCTGCTGTGCTTTCCAAAATAATAATAAATTATTATTAATATCAATAATTAATATTATTAATTAATATCAATAATTAATTAATATTATTATTTAAAGATTAAATAAAGGATGTTTGCTCTTTCTGTTAATGATGGTGGTATGATCAAGCCACATGCGACCAGAATGTAACTGGTTTAAGAAAGTCATCATCATTTAAGAAGGTCCTTCAGTTGTTAGAAATCAAAGCAAATACCCACATATTGGCTGGGTGGTAGTGCAGGCAGTTATGGGATCCATTTTTGGCTCTGAGAGAGCCGAGAAGTCAAATCCTGTTTGAAGGTGAAGTTCCAGGATACTAACTTATTCCTCATTTATTCAACCCATCCTATCTTTTCAGGGAAGTTTCTAGAAAGATGGCAGGATGGAGATTATTTCTCTTTGAAGATTCAAGTTATTAAGCCCTCTGGCTGGCTGGGAGAAAAGGACAACAAAGCCTCCCAAATGATATTCACAATAAGGAAGGGGTAAGCTATCTGGGTTCAACATCAAAACCTACATTGTTGTAGGGAGGTAAAGAGTGTGTGACTGCTAAGACCCATTCTGACGTCGCGCTGACACCATAAAGCGACCACGTAACCCATAGCCCAAATCAGCAGCTCTTTGAAAGTCATAGTATGAGGGAATAGGATGGTGACTATTAATAATAAAACTAGGAAAAGAGGCAAACATTGGTGATGTCCTGGGCAAACTGGAGTACAATTCCCTAGAAATTTGAGCGAGATTGGTGGGATAGCCTATCTCTGTTGCTACAGCGCTGTGATGCACAGAACTTTGTACTGATGTATGGACTTCCTGATTTCAAATGAATGCTCTATGGTGGTGAAAGTCATGATACCGGGTCCCTTTGATTTGCTGTGAGGAATACAAAGTGCCGCTGGGACTTGAGAAAGCCCTGGTGTGAGAAACGGGAACTTATTCCCGAGCCCACAGTGAAAAACACCTGTCTTATAAGCAGTGGTCTAGAGATACAGGGCCATTTTTATGAGCAGAAAAGAGGACTTAACTTACAAATTCAGGAACATTAATGTTGGAATCAATGCTTGACTATGTGAATCAAAGTTTAAATTAATGATAAAATTCCATTATTAATGATAAAATCACTGGGCAGTTAATAACTCCTTTTCTTCCTAAGGTATTCGCTGATTTTTCTGATAATCTGTTTCTAAACAATCCAAAGCTTTTTCAGTCTCAGGTGTGGACCTGACAGACTGGTGTCTTGGTTAAACTCTACTGTTTTCCCTGAGAGTCCAGAGAGATAAGAAACTTCAAAGCTGTGTGAATATGAAATGTTATTGCACATGGAGCGCTCACTAGCATGTGGAAGAAAGGCATATCTAAATTTGGTGTTTATTACCTTAAGTCTTTGTTGTCTGGATCTTGTTGTGGAAAATATAGGCACGTGAACATATTTTGCGATTCTGAATGGGAGATAAATAGAATGATAAATCATAAATAAAAGTAAAAGCATGAATTATAAAAGATGATGTTGAGATAGTTAATTAGGCTTAGGCTTACTTAATAAAGTAATTTTAATGTCAATCTTCCTTGCTCATTATCAGAAAGAATCCTGACTTCCAATGTTTTTAGGAGGAACAACTTATTTTTTCTGTTATCATAAATCATCAGACCTGGAAGTTGGGAGAGGGGGGCCATAGACCACAGACTAACATTAAGGATATACCTATTTGAGTAGCAAGAAGCCCCTGGGAGAGGAAATTGGATGCTGGCTGTCCTTTGGTATCTTCTCTACCCTTTCTACCCCTGTTTCTCTGACCTTGCTAAGTGGATGTTGATTTATTCCCCCTGATGGTAAAGCTGCAGGTTAGGGGTAGGATAGGAAGGTGATGGATCAAATTTAAGTTAAAAGTACAAGTAGGTGTAAGAAATTGGGGTTACTCTGTTCTGTTTTTAAAAAGTGGAAAAAATATAGCAAAGGTAGGAAGTGATTATAATAGACTAAAGATCTATTCATTTTAATTGTATACCTTAATGTTTAGAGACTTATTTAATTAGAGACTGTTGGCCTCTGGTTAAGGATCGCAAGCCTTCTTTTTCTTTTAGCTCTTATTCTGGCCTACATGCTATCCTTTAGAGGAAATGATGTAGATTTGTTTGCCTCAGGGCACTGACATTATTTATTGTTACTCAGTGTAAGGATTGGTCTTTCCCTCCTCTGAGTCTCCATTTCTCTCCCTCGATTTGTGGCTGGTGGCTTGGGTTAAATTGATACTGTAACAAGATAGAACAATTTTTTTTTTCTAATCCAGAATCCAAGCATCCTGTGCAACCTTATCCTGCTGCAGCCCCCTGTGTCCTTGCTCCACACTACCACCATCCCTCCCCTATTCATCTCCTATAGGAAACATACAATGATGTCCCCAGAGGAAGCAGATTCAGAGAAGACATTGCCAACCCTGCAGTGAGATCCTAGGTCTGGAGTTCCAATGTTGGGTAAAAATTTTCTTCACTTGACATAAGACTATTATTCAGCTTTTCTGTTTCCTTTTGTGTCAATTTTTCTGTTTTATCTTTCATAGCATCTGTCCATTTCATGTAAGTTGTCAAATCTTTAGCCCAAAGTTCTCTTATTCTTTTAATGTGTAGTATCTGTGGTAACAAATCCTAGATATCAAACATTAATTACTGAGGTTGTTGGTTTGTCTTGTCCCACCTTTTGTCACAAACATTCTGGCCATGGGATCATTAGTTCTGTTGATTTTTCTCAGAGCACCAGATTTTTACTTAGTTATTTTCTCTATTATCTACCTCTTTTTAATATAATTTATTTCTGCTCCTTATTAACATCCTTTTACTTTGTTTTTGCTTCTCTAGTTTCCTCAGTGGGAATTTTACACTGACTGTAAATCTTTCTTTTTTTCCTAATATATGCATATAAATTTTCCACTTACTAGCTTTAGTCGCACCCTACATATTTTGATATGTTGCATTTTTTAAAAGATTTATTTATTTATTTATTTTAGAAAGGGAGGGTGTATGCATGTGAGTGTGGTGGAGAGAGGATGAGAAAAAGAGGGAGACAGAAACCAAGCAGACTCCATGCCAAGTATGGAGACAGTCACAGGGCTCAGTCTCACAACCCTGAGATCACAAACTGAGCCAAAATCAAGAGTCAGACACTTAACTCACTGTGCCACCCACGCCACCCCGATACATTGTATTTTAATCATATCAATTCAAAATATTTAAAAAATTTTCTTGTAGTTCATTGTTTGATTCGTGAATTATTTAAAAGGTGTAGTTTAATTTCCAGATAAATAGTTACCTCAGTATTTATTGTTATTAGGTTCTAATTTAATTACATTGATGTGAGAACACACTGCCTAATTCAGATTTTTTTAAGTTAATTACCTTGTTTTATACTCGAGAGGATGGTCTATCTCAGTGAATCTATCATATGTACTTGGGAAGAAAGTGTATTCTTCGGTTATTGGGTGGCGTACTCTATAAATATAATTAGATTAAAGTGGTTCGTAGTGCTATTGAGATCTTTTACGTCCTTGTTGAGTTTTTACTTAGCTGCTCTCTCAGTTTCTTAGAGAAAGTTTTAAAATTTTCTACTTTGATGAAAAGACAATTTCCCATTAATTTTCTCAATTTTTGATTTGTGTATATTGTGACTCTGTAATTAAGTACATAGACATCTTTAATTATTATTTCTTCCTAATGATTTCTCTTATTTTTATAAAATGTAATCTGTAGTATTTTTCTTTTTATTAGTCTATTTTATATGATATTAGCATAACCAGTCCAGCCTTCTTATGCTTACTGTCTGTATATCCTGTTTTTTCATCCACTTACTTGAAACCTGTCTGTGTCTTTATATTTTATGTATGGTTCATATGGCAGCATATACTTCAGCCTTGTTTTTACCTATCAATCTCTACTTTTTTTTTTTAAGATTTTATTCATCTATTTGACAGACAGCAGGAGAGCACAGAAGGGGGAGTGGCAGAGGGAGAAACGGGCTTCCCACTGAGCAGGGAGCCAGCAGTGGGGCTCCATCCCAGGACCCTGGAGTCATGACCCAAGCTGAAGGCAGTCACTTAACCAACTGAGCCATCCAGGCACCCCTCAATCCCTACTTGTTAACTGAGGATTAAAACCAATAATGGCTTATGTAATCTTTAATATAGTTGGATTTAGTCCTAACATTTCCTTGTTTTTGTCTCTATATTCTCTCCTTGATTTTTTAGGGGAATATTTTTAGTATTTCATTTTAATTATTATTTGACTTTTTTTGATCTGCATCTTTGTGTGTGTGTATTTTGTTTTATTTGTAGGGGTTCCTCTGTGGATTACAACATACATACCTTACCTTTTACATTCCACTCAGAATTTCTTCTAGCATTCCCTACAGAGAAGTTCTGTTAGCAACAAATCCTCTTGCTTTTGTTTCATCGGAAAATTTCTTTATCTCATTTTCGTTTTTCAAGGATATTTTCATTGAATATATAATTTTACCTCAACAGTAGTGTTTTCTTTCTTTTAACAATATAAAGATGTTTGTCTGCTGGCCTTGAAGCTTTCTGATAAAAAATCAACAATCATCCCCATCATTGTCCTCCCTTAAGTAGCATGTCATTTTTCTCTATGTGTTTTCAGGACATCATATTTGAATTTTAGAAATTTGTCTATAATTTGTCTAGTGGTGTTTTCTTTGAATTTATCCTTCAATTTCTTTGAATTTATCCTTTTAGAGTTCACTAAGCATTTTGAATCTATAAATGTATGTCTCTTAAGAGGGCTGGGAATATGTCATGATATCATGATATCATGATATGATATCATGACATATTCCCAGCCCTCTTAAGAGACATACATTTATAGATATATATATATATCATGATATATATATATCATGACATATTCCCAGATATCAAAGGTTTAATATATGCATGTTCAGAGTTCCTGAAAAGTGAAAGATATTGGAGCAAATATATATATATATCTGTTGCTCCAATATCTTTCACTTTTCAGGAACTCTGAACATTTGCTCCAGTATCTTTCACTTTTCAGGAACTCTGAACATGCATATATTAAACCTTTGATATCTCACAGGCCCCTGAGGCTCTGTCTAATTTTTTTAATCTTATTTTTCTTTGTCTTTTTTCTAAAGATTTTATTTACTTATTTGAGAGAGAGAGAGCACAAGATGGAGGAGGGTCAGAGGGAGAAGCAGATTCCCCATTGAGCAGGGAGCCTGACACAGGGCTCAATCCCAGGTCTCTGGAATTATGAGACATACATACATATGAGCTGAAGGCAGATGTTTAATGGACTGAGCCACCTAGGCACCCCTATCTTTCTTTGCTATTTCTACTATCATATCCATTTTGCTCTTGAGTCTATCCAGTAATTGTTTTTCTCTCAGATGTTAAATTCTTAACTTGAAAATTTCCATTTTAAAAATATTATTTTTTATTATTTCCTGTTGAGATTTCTTACCTTCTAATCCATTGCATGTGTTTGTTTGTTTGTTTTTTTTTTTTGGTGTTTTTTGTTTTGTTTTGTTTTGTTTACTTCATGGAGCATAGTGTTGCCTTAAAGTTGTGAAAATTCCAGTATCTATCTCTGTCATGCTGGTGTTGCATTCTTTTTTTTGGGAGGGGGTGGGTTACATTTTCCTGATCCTTTGTATATAACATAATTTTGAATTTTATCAGACTCTATGATCTATTATAATCTTCTGAAGAATGTTGAAATTTTTATATTAGCAGGTAATCAACAAGTGAGATTGAGACACTAAATTCTGTCCGGATTCCTGTGGGTGGTGGTTCAAACTTCAATTCAGTTCTTTAAATCATTGCTATGCTTGTTTATAACTATTATAGGAATGCATGATTTGAAACATGCTGAGATTTGTGTAGGTGATCCAAATCCCAGTTTAATTTTTAAAACTTTTGCTGCTCTGGTTTGAATCTGGCCACACATCTGTATTTTAGAAGTCAGGCTCATATTACTGGTTCAAATCTCAGCTCAGTGATCCAGGTCTGTGCTAAATTGGCTTAGAGCTGTCCTGTGCATGTTTGTTCAGAGTTTAGGCTAAGGTGTGTCAATTGACTTTAAATTTCCCCATACACGCAAGGCAGATTGATTAGGTTGAAAGTGAACTTTTACTTTAGATTTAGTTCTAAGTGTGGCTCCTGAGTGGCTCGGTTGGTTAAGTATCTGCATTCAGTTCAGGTCATGATCCTGGAGTCCTGCCATCAAGTCCTGCGTCAGGTTCCCTGCTCAGCAGGAAGTCTATTTCTCCCTCTGACCCTCCCCCCTCTCATGCGCGCGCTCTCTCTCTCTCTCTCTCATTCTCTTTCTCTCAAATAAATAAAAAAATCTTTAAAAAAAGATCTAGTTCTAAATTAGCCACTTACGGATGCAGAATTGTAGAAACTCAGTGATGAAAATGGCAAGAAAGCCACTGAAATTTTTTTTCTTCTCTCTGATGGATTTCCTCATCACTGAAAATTAATAAGGTATATTTTGAGAAAAGTAAGGAATGTAATATAAGTCTGAGAGGGAATTCGGCATAGTAGTTAAGAGCATAGGACCTGGGATCAGACCAAAGTGGAATAAGGTTCCAGATCTCATACAATCCAGCTCCGAAACCTTAGGGAAATTACTCAGCCTCTCTTAACTTCAATTTCCTCAACTGCAGTGGGAAGAATGATTCTTCTCATGAAGTTTTCATGACAATTCCATATCATTGTGCAAACTGCTTAGCAAAGTATCTGGCACACATTGAGATTTCAGTATATGGCAAGAAAATAATAAAACCCACATGAAACAAGTTGAAATAATGACAGTGTTATGGGTTGAAAAACCTTGAATTCAGGGGCTCCTGGGTGGCTCAGTCATCAAGCGTCTGCCTTTGGCGTGGGTCATGATCCTGGGGTCCTGGGATCAAGCCCGGCATCAGGCTCCCTGCTCGGTGGGAAGCCTTCTTCTCCCTCTCCTACCCCCACACTCCCATTTGTGTTCCCTCTCTTGCTGTGTCTCTCTCTGTCAAATAAATAAAATCTTTAAAAAGAAAAAAAGAGAAAAGCCTTGAATTCAAAATCTACCTCTGTATGTTTTACTTTCCATATAGATCAGCTGGAAAGAGTAATCCTTGTTCTTTTGAAAGTATTCCTGTGGGAGTTAAATGCAACAATCTATGGGAAAATGTGTTCATAACTATAGTGCACCATATAAAATACAAAGGAGCACTGGTAACTTTGAATTTGATGTGACATTGTATGAAGAGTAAGGAGCAGGAAATACATAACACAATTAAAATATCCTCAATAGAATAAAATGAAACTAAGAAAAGAAGAAAAATGTTATTAAAAGTCCAGATCAATCAATAACATGATAATGTATATAGGACTATGTGCTTTTAAAATTAAAAGGTAATAATGAGTGCAATGAAGGAGGTATTTGTAACAAATTGAACATTTCAGTAGAGCAAAGACATGAAAGATACATTACCCAGAACTTACCTTATAAGAGGTTTTTTCCTTCCAAATTTTTATTTAAATTCCAGCTAGTGAACATACAGTGTAATATTAATTTCAGGAGCAGAATTTGGTAATTCATCACTTACATACAACTAACTCCCTGTGTTCTTCACAAGTACCCCCCGTAATACCCATTATCTATTTTAACCATCACTCCTCCCACCTCCCCTCTGGTAACCTTCAGTTTGTTCTCTATCATTAAGGGTCTTTTTCCTAGTTTGTCTCTCTTTTTCACCCCCATATGTTCATCTTTTTTTTTCTTAAATTCCACATATGAGTGAAATCATATGGTGTTTGTCTTTCTCCAATTGGCTTATTTCGCTTAGCATAATAATTTTGAGCTCCATCCATGTTGCTGCAAATGGCAAGATGTTATTCTTTTTGAAGGTTGAATAATATTCATTTATATATACATAGATATATTATGTATGTGTGTGTGTACATATACGTAGTACCTAGAGACTAGCCAATAAAACTTTACATGAGGAGAAAATTTGCAGGTTGTGGCTATTGGAATGTACATGAACTAGGATTTTTTTTTAAATTATTTTTTTATAATTTTTTTTTATTTAAACTTTATTTAAACATATAATGTTACCCCACCACCCTCTCCCAACCCCTCCCCCCCCCCCAACCCCCCTCAGTTTGTTTTATGACATTAAGAGTCTCTTTTGGTTTGTCTCCCTCCCAATCCCATCCTGTTTCATTTTTTCTTTTCCTACCACCTTAACTCCCACCCCCATTGCATCTCCACTTCCTCATATCAGGGAGATCATGTGATAGTTGTCTTTCTCCAGTTGACTTATTTCACTAAGCATAATATGCTCTAGTTCCATCCATGTCGTCGCAAATGGTAAGATTTCATTTCTTTGGATGGCTGCATAGTATTCCATCGTATATATATACCACATCTTCTTTATCCATTCATCTGTTGATGGACATCTAGGTTCTTTCCATAACTTGGCTATTGTGGACATTGCTGCTATAAACATTCGGGTACACGTGCCCCTTTGGATCACTACGTTTGTATCTTTAGGGTAAATACCCAGTAGTGCAATTGCTGGGTCATAAGGTAGCTCTATTTTCAATTTTTTGAGGAACCTCCATGCTGTTTTCCAGAGTGGTTGCACCAGCTTGCATTCCCACCAACAGTGTAGGAGGGTTCCCCTTTCTCTGCATCCTCGCCAGCATCTGTCATTTCCTGACTTGTTCATTTTAGCCATTCTGACTGGTGTGAGGTGGTATCTCATTGTGGTTTTGATTTGTATTTCCCTGATGCCCAGTGATGTGGAGCACTTTTTCATGTGTCTGTTGGCCATCTGGATGTCTTCTTTGCAGAAATGTCTGTTCATGTCCTCTGCCCATTTCTTGATTGGATTATTTGTTCTTTGGCTGTTGAGTTTGCTAAGCTCTTTGTAGATTTTGGATACTAGCCCTTTATCTGATATGTCGTTTGCAAATATCTTTTCCCACTCTGTCAGTTGTCTTTTGGTTTTGTTGACTGTTTCCTTTGCTGTGCAAAAGCTTTTGATCTTGATGAAAAAGCATTTGACAAAATGCAACATCCCTTCCTAATCAAAACTCTTCAAAGTGTAGGGATAGAAGGCACATACCTCAATATTATCAAAGCCATCTATGAAAAACCCACAGCAAGTACCATTCTCAATGGAGAAAAACTGAGAGCTTTTCGGTTAAGGTCAGGAACACGGCAGGGATGTCCGCTATCACCACTGCTATTCAACATAGTACTAGAAGTCCTAGCCTCAGCAATCAGACAACAAAAAGAAATTAAAGGCATCCAAATCGGCAAAGAAGAAGTCAAACTATCGCTCTTTGCAGATGATATGATACTATATGTGGAAAACCCAAAAGGCTCCACTCCAAAACTGCTAGAGCTTGTACAGGAATTCAGTAAAGTGTCAGGATATAAAATCAATGCACAGAAATCAGTTGCATTTCTTTACACCAACAACAAGACAGAAGAAAGAGAAATTAAGGAGTCAATCCCATTTACAATTACACCCAAAACCATAAGATACCTAGGAATCAACCTAACCAAAGAGGCAAAGAATCTATACTCAGAAAACTATAAAGTACTCATGAAAGAAATTGAGGAAGACACAAAGAAATGGAAAAATGTTCCATGCTCATGGATTGGAAGAATAAATATTGTGAAAATGTCTATGCTACCTAAAGCTATCTACACATTTAACGCAATGCCTATCAAAATCCCATCCAATTTTTTCAAAGAAATGGAACAAATAATCCTAAAATTTATATGGAACCAGAAAAGACCTCGAATAGCCAAAGGAATATTGAAAAAGAAAACTAAAGTTGGTGGCATCACAATTCCAGACTTCAAGCTCTACTACAAAGCTGTCATCATTAAGACAGTACGGTACTGGCACAAAAACAGACACATAGATCAATGGAACAGAATAGAGAGCCCAGAAATAGACCCTCAACTCTATGGTCAACTATTCTTTGACAAAGCAGGAAAGAACATCCAATGGAAAAAAGACAGCCTCTTCAACAAATGGTGTTGGGAAAATTGGACAGCCACATGCAGAAAAATGAAATTGGACCATTTCCTTACACCACACACGAAAATAGACTCAAAATGGATGAAGGACCTCAACGTGAGAAAGGAATCCATCAAAATCCTTGAGGAGAACACAGGCAGCAACCTCTTCGACCTCAGCCGCAGCAACTTCTTCCTAGGAACAACGCCAAAGGCAAGGGAAGCAAGGGAAAAAATGAACTATGAACTAGGATTTTATTGGAAGATGCTCCCCTGACATCTGGCCAGCATGGGATTTGGAAGGGTGGACATAATTGGGTACAGCTGTGTACAAAACTTGGGAGCATCAACATAAGCTCTGTGGTGCCCACTTCTCAGTGCATCTGAGTAGGGCCAACCGAGGAGTTTAAACAAGGAATCTGGGATCTGAGAAAATAGTAAGTTTGTGGACCTCATGGGAGGGAACAAAGCTCTGACAGACCCTAGTTGGAGCCTCCATTCTGCCTATTTCAGCCAACACACTCTCCTGCAGCTTGTTTCCATGGCTGCAAAGCCCATCCTGGCCAAATATAGACTTCCCATTGAGACAAATCTCATATTTTTTATGAAAAATTCCTTTCAAATGGTAGTGGATTGTTTGATGGCAGAGGTGGGGTCTGCTGATAAGGGCAGATTATTTTGTCCAATGTGGAAGACTGTGTGTTATGAAATAGAGTCATTTCCAGGAGAGTCAAGTTGAAGTAGAGATAATATGCAAAAGGAAAATAGAAAATAAAGCACACGATAGTTTTGGTCAAAGGACTGTTAGCACATTCATTTGGGTAGCTCACAGTTTGTTGTAGTTTTTGGATAAGCACACCTTTAGAGATACATATTGCAGACATTAATTTTCTAGCTACCAATCAGGAGCTGCTTTCTGAATTGTTCAGTGAAAATGGAGGCCCCTCCCCAGTGGCACTCGAGGCTCCTCTGGGCTCAGGATGTCATCACAGGAGGGGACCTAAGAACTTCTTCGCACAGCTTTACTTGGGCTCCAGGATTTCAACTTGTCTCATGTGACCTTTCACCCAAATTCAGCACAAACAATTAAAAAAAATTTTTTTTCTTCTCTGTCTCTCTGTCATTAACACAAGCTTAATGATGCTTCATTGTTTCCTCTCTGGGGAAATTCTTGACATTCAGTAGGGCTGCCATTTCCCACATCATCTTCTCCCTCCGTATTACTTCCTCTGGTCTAGTAAGCTGAAATTCCTTATTATCTCCTGGAATAGCCCCCTTAACACATTCTTCTTTGTTCTTCCATGACACTTCTCAAATCTCACTTCAACAGGATAGCAAAGAAGTGAGATTATTCAAAGATAATTGCATCCTTCATCCTCTGAGCCCTATCAGCTTCCTTCCTGTGACAAAATGTATCAAAGAACACAAATAGAAAGGGGAAAACAAATGGGGGGAGGAAAAGGTAACACATAGCCAGGCAAATCTCAGAGAACAGGGAACTACTTTTCTAATTCATTCTTCAAAGGTCTTCTCACAGAAAGCAGAAATGAGGGACGCCTGGGTGGCTCAGTTGGTTAAGCAGCTGCCTTCGGCTCAGGTCATGATCCCAGCGTCCTGAGATCGAGTCCCACATCGGGCTCCTTGCTCGGCAGTGAGCCTGCTTCTCCCTCTGCCTCTGCCTGCCTCTCTCTCTGCCTGTGCTCGCTCCTGCGCTCTCTCTCTATCTGACAAATAAATAAATTAAAAAAAAGAAGAAAGCAGAAATGAGTTACAGGTGAGGTGATCACACATCCAGTGTTGCCCAGGACATACTGGTCTATGTTGTCCTCACATCCAAACCAGTAAGCACTACCTTTTACTCTTCAAAGTTTCTAGATTTGTTCACCCATTGAGAAGAAGAATGAGTTTTTCACATCAAAGTCAAATTGCACATTTTTGAGAAATAGGCACAGAATATCTGAAATTTAAGACCAATTCAGATCTTTGGGAGGCCTGGTTTTCAGACAAACATCCAAGCTCAGAAACGTCCATTAAGAAAATGTGTTCTATAGAGTGTATTATGCTGAGTGAAATAAGTCAATCGGAGAAAGACAGCTATCATATGATCTCCCTGATATGAGGAAGTGGAGATGGAACGTGGGGGGGTTGGGAGGTAGGAAAAGAATAAATGAAACAAGATGGGATCAGGAGGGAGACAAACCATAAGAGACTCTTAAGCTCACAAAACAAACTGAGAGTGGCGGGGCGGGGGAGTGGTGTCGGGAGAGGGTGGTGGGGTTATGGACATTGGGGAGGGTATGTGCTATGGTGAGTGCTGTGAAGTGTGCAAACCTGGCTATTCACAGACCTGTAACCCTGGGGCTAATAATACATTATATGTTTATAAAAAATTTTTTTTTAATGTATTCTAGATAGAGAACACTCACTTGTCTTCTGGAAGGGATCCCATCCTGGTTCCCAGAGTACTTATTATCAGGCCATAAGTATTTAGGAATAAAACCAAGCCCAAAAAAGAGATCTCTATTTCGGCCATGTGTGTGTTTGAGGATGAGTGGGTGAGTAGAGTGGGGATTTGAATGTAAACAAAGTTAATGTAGTTCAGAGAAAAGGGGAAGGTCTTTGGAATCAGGTACACATGAGCTGAAGGCCCACTTCTACTATGTACCAGCTGTGATGCAAACTTCCAAGCTTCAGCTTCCTCATCTATAAAATCAAACCAACAAAATGGAGACTAAAATACAGATCTTAGGGGCGCATGGGTGGCTGAGTTGGTTAGCAATTGACTCCTGGTTTCAGCTCAGGTAATCATCTCTTGGGTTGTGGGATGGAGCCTCTGTGCTCTGTGCTCAGGGAGGGGTCTGCTTGGAGATTCTCTTCCTCTGCCCCTCTTCCTCCTTGTGCTCATGCATACTCTCTTTCTCAAATAAATAAGTAAATCTTTAAAAAATATAGATCTTAGAGGAGTTATACTAATTAAATGTAAAGTATAATGACTTGAGCAGAATAGTAATGATAGCTGAGATTCTTTAAATGCTTAGAATGCACAAGGCACTATTCTAAGAACTTTGTATTAATTCATTTAAACCTTATGAAAAACCAAAAAAAGATAACCCACTGTTATCATTAGCATTTTGCAGACAATGAACCTGATGTTCAAAGGAACCAGGTGATCAAGAATGACAAACTCTGGATTTGACCCAGACAGGCTGGTTTCAGAGTAGCTCTTGGTCTAGGGGTGAAACATGACCTTAGTCACTATTCTCTGGCAAGAAAGCAATAAATGTTACTAATATGGGCAAGGAAAAGAAAATAATAAGTTGTAATAAAATGAACAATGTACACAAATGATAATAGTTTAGAACTGTAAAAAAGCTCTAAGTTGGATTTCCACATGACTTACACATGAGAAACATTTATATATACCAGTATCTTTTATGTTACTTTTGATTGTAATTGGCATTTTAGCACATTTCTCTCTTTTGAAACTCCTAAAAAGTGGATTGACATGAGACAAGAAGTCTTAAAATAGACACATCACTGGATTAAACTATAACCACCTTAATTAGGATTACCATAATCCTATAATGAAAATACAACCTTAATTTAGGATCAGTGTAAAATATTGCAAATATGCTTTGCTCTCAGGATGCTGGACTAATGATTGTCTGTGTGTAGGACCTCCGTTATACTGAATAAACAGGTATGCTATCCTTCCATTGGACTTTGTAGAAAGGAGATCACCCTGGTGATCGCTCAGCAGTGTCCCACCCTCTGACCTTCAGGAAACCAGTGGCCAATTAGTTAACACATAGGCACTTTAGTTCTGTGCTGTTTACTCTAAAACCAGAGGCTGATGCTAACTCCACATTTCTCAATGTCGCCAAAGGAGGAAGGGAACTAGTTTCTTTTCTCTAGTTCAAACCCCAACAAAATTTGGTAATCCCTCCAGCAATCACCATCCACTTTCATTTGTAATATCCAACATCTTCCTAACTCTTCCTTATTTTTATTTATTATCACTTCTCTGTCCTTCCTCTCTTTTCCTCTTTTCACAAACATAAGGATCATTTCTAGTCTCCAGTAGAGGCTTTTTTGAGCAAAGTAATTTGCAAGTTATTTTTCTATTTCCTGGGGTCCATTCTCACCAATGACTTTATGTATGAATGACATAATGAAGCATAACCTTGTTCTTTTTGTTTTTATTCTCTGTACTTTTCAAAGCACCATGACATACATCACCACAATCAACCTGACAGAAGCCATTTGAAGTACTGGGACACTTCCCTGTACTGGCCAGAGAAAGATTCATTCTTGGTATACCAAAAGTTTGGTCCAATTTCTGGCATTAACCCAGTTATCAATAAATTATTATGAATGGACTATGCTGGAGAAGCCTGCCCTAAATTTATTGGTGTCCAAGTCAGATATATCTCATTGTTTTTCTAACACATTATGTTGAGAAGTTTTGTTCAAACATGTCTCAGGTACATAAAAAAACTCTGCTGCTACTTGCCACCTAGAAACTTCAATAGTTTTATTATTGTCTATATAAAGTAAGTCATGTAATTTTACTCATTCTACTTAAGATGATCTTGGTAAGATGTAATTAAGGAAACTTGATGCTTAATGAAACTTAATGAAATTAAGCGTGGCTAGTTTGGCAATTCTTTGTCACTGAAGAACAGTAACCAAAAGGCCAGGCAGTCTATAATTAGAAAGAAACCAAGTATAACCTATAGTCTGGGATTCTTATGCTTAATAACCACAGGTCAAAACCTAAACATGTGGACCACCATCTGCCTGAATCATGAATTTTATGCAGTGTCTCTAGTCATTTAATTAACAAGGTATTTATTGTATGTCTTCAATTACAAAGCATTGTATGACATAGAGATACGAACAAAAGATAAGATCATGATCTTTGATCAAAAGACACAATAGAAATCTATGAAACACTTCAAAGCGAGAGAGACAAAAGCACCAGGCATTCACTTTCTAATAACAAAATTTATGAAAACCATTAAGTAGAGGAGGTTTCACTACACTGTTGACTGGGCAAAAATTATTCAATTCTAACCTCTCTCTAGTATCCCATAGATAGTAGTACTCTTTATCAAAGCAGTATATCACAGTGAATAGAAACATGGGCTTTGGGCTATGCCTTTTGTTGGTTGATCAAGTCTGGACAAGTTACCTGTAAAATGGGCAAAATATTAAAATTCACCAGCATTGTTAGGAGGATTAGCAAGATGATGACAGTAATGAGTTTTACACAGTGTCAGCACATAGTAAGCACTCAGTAAATGCTAGCTATTTTTACAGTTAACAGAAGATGAGTTGGCAGAACTATTTCAGGATGTCATATGTTGTTTCCATAGTGTAGGATTTGAATTAAAACAGAGAAATACGAAGTGACAAATGCCCACCATGAGGTTCAGACACACCCACATCATTGGCATTTTCCTTGTCCTAGAAAAGCATTGTGCTCCCCAGGATGCTTCTCCATGTAAAGGAAGAAAGAAGACCAAGTTTTCTGGGAATAAGTCAATCCCTCTCAGGTATTTTCCTCTCCAGAGAAAAATATAGCCCAGAGCCACATCTTTAGTGATTGAAGAAAGATATACCATGGATTCACATCCATGAGTGAAAGATGACTATTGTTAATAAGTAGCTACTGTTTCCTGAGTCTGGCTGTTGCATAAAATGAGCTCAAGTATTTCTTCCTATATGTAATTCACTGGGAAGTGCTGGACACACATTACAAGGTATTAAGCAACATTCACACATGGAATATTCACCAAGTATTTGTGGAGAATTTGGTAAGTGCCAAATACTGATTGCTTAAGAGAGGTAATTTGAAGAAAAATCAATGCAAAAGAATGTTAAAAATAACTATTCATTTGTAATGTTAGATGCCATGAATACCTTCAAATATCTTTGTATATATGCTTAATATTTCATATTTTTATCACTTTCCCTTATGAGGAATGACTATCCAACCTGGTATTATGGGAAGTGCAAAAACTTTAGTCAAATATTAATTTGACAATAAGTACTAGCACTGTCTGTATGATCTAGAGCAAAAGTCTTCATTTACTTGGTCCTCAGTTATGCCATCCATTAAATTGGGAAAATAATACCTGACTCATTTAGTTGTTATGAGGCTTGAGTCATAACCATTGGCTAGCACAAGTTTGACCCTCATTAGTAACATTAGTAAACATTAATTTAACATCAGTAAAGACCTCCATCAGTAAACATTAATTTAATTTGGTCCTCTTTTTTGTTATACCATCTTTCATGGCACTTCTGTCTTTAATCTTTTGCTCAATATTTGTGACTGATGTAGGTGTACAAGCTCAGGGGGATGTTCCAGAGCTTTAGATCATGACTGCCAAAGCAAATTCCAGATCAAGCTTGATGCCTCTCTTGGAAGAACTGATAACAGAAAAATCTCATTCTTTCAAGAAAAATATATTAGGTGCCCACATTATGCTGGGTGTTAGAGATACAAATGTGCCTTCATGGAGCTAATGGACAAGTCACACAATACTTTAAATAAAGCATATGTGTTCATATGGGGGAAATGTATGGTCCTATGGAAGTATATACAAGGTATTCCAAAGTCAGTTTTGAGTTCAGGAGTGACGTGATCAAAGAACTTGCTAAAAGAGAATGATGAGAGGAATAGTGACAGTGACCATTCATTGAGTATTTTTAGTGATCAACTTGGTTATTATGAGTGTTTTATAAGACTTAACTCTGTTATTCTATACAATATATCAATGAAGAGGATTCAATTTTATGGCTAGTTTATTGATGAAGGAGCTAAAGTACGGATTTAGTATTTTTATAATGACACATTTAGTAAATGAGGCACTGAGATCTGATATGTAAATAGAAACTTTAAGTTGTCAAAGGGGGAATTCTGGGAAGAGGGACAAAGGTTTTTAGGCAGAAGGAATCCTGAGTACAAAAGCCTAGGGACAACACAAAAATAGAGATTAAATGGTGATGGTGCAGTAGGAACTAAAAGTGGGACTGGGAGAGAGAGAAGAGGTAAAACTTCAGAGGGAGGCAAAAACCAGATATCCAAGAAATAAGTACACCAGGCAAAGAAGTTCCCATGCTCTAGAGGGCCATGGAAAGCCAGTGAAAGATCTAAACACTTGCCAGAATGGAGTTGCAGAATACTAGAGACAAGATTGGAGGAATGCAGTCTGCATTCAAGACAAAACAAGTAGGATTTTGTGTGGCAATTTTGGGGACAAATGATCATGTGCTGGCCTAGGGTAGCAGCAGAAAGGATGGGAGAAGTAGATGGGGCAGATGACTATTTTAGGTAGTTGAGTCAATGGCAGATGGTGATTAATTGAATGAGGAATTTGAATGAGGCAGTAGTCAAAAATATCTCACAGGTTTCGAGACTAAGAAACCAGGTGGATAGAATTTTCATTTGTTGGAAAAGGGAATGCTAGAGAAAGGACAGATTAAAGAGAAATGAATTGAGTTTAGTTATGCAATTGCACAGTTATCTGTGCAACAATTTAAAACCAAAATTGGTTTTAAGTGGGATTTTTCAAAAGTGAATTTGTCTGAAAGGTTCGTGTCTTTCATAAAAGTCAGTGTGAAGGATTTTCTCATTGATCACTTCCTTTATAAGGGCAATTGTATTATTGTATAACCATTCCCATGTTATCATGCCTGTATATTATGTGGAACATTTGAGACTTGTTGAAGGAAAAGAGCAGGTTAAAAGCTATATTTGGTATCCTGGACCTAATTTTGATGCAGAGAATAAATGTCCAGATGTCAAAGGGGAAAATTCAAACATCAGACCAATCACTGGATTACTGTCTGAACCCCTTTTGTATCTGTATTTGTTTGCTAGGGCTACCTTACCAAAGTACCACAAACTGATGGCTTAAACAATAGTAATTTATTCTCTTACAGTTCTGAAAGCTGGAAGTTCAAAATCAAGGTGTTAGTAATGTTGGTCCCTTCTGACGGCACTGAGTAAAGGATCTGTTCTAAGTCTCTCCACCTGGCTTAGAGATGTCTTCTCCCTGTGTCTTCACATTTTCTTCCCTCTGTACATGCCTGTGATCAAATTTCCTTTCTTATAATGACACCAGTCATGTTGGATTAGGGCCAACCCTATGGCCTCATTTTAATTTGATTATTTCTGTGAAGCCCCAATCTCAAAATATGGTCACATTCCAAGGGACTAGAGGTTAGGACTTCAGCATATGACACTGGGGACAGGGAAGACACAATTAAGCCCATAATAGTATCTTTGGTAATATCCCCTAAGCCAGAACTTAATAGGGAAAGAGTGATTCAAGGAAAGCAGAGACAGTAGGGAGTTTATTCTAGAGGTTTCAGAGATAGTAGTCACAATATCCAGGATCCAGACCAGTGGTGACAGCCACCATGCCTGACATTCAGTGCCTTTAATGGTGACAGTGTCAACTACATAGCCTAATTCCAGGTGGTGACAGAGGTAGGCTTGCTTAATAGTTCTTTTGGCTACTTCCTGCTGCTTGGCATCCTTGGTTTCTGCCCATTTTCTTAGCCTAGTTCTCCAGCTTTTCTAGGATTCTACAAGGCACTCAATGCTTTACTTTTTTGATTAAATTAATCAGATATGACTTCTCGTGTTCCTAACCTAAAACCTTGGCAACTAAAAAAAGAATTCAGAGATCCTTCTACATGTTGAATTAAGACTTATGATCTTTTATGGTACAGGAGAGAGAACAGACTGCAGAGCCAGCAGATCTGGGTTTAAGTCTTGGCTCCACTATTTGCCAGACACATGGGCAAGTTTCTGAAACTGAGCATCAGTTTCTTCACAAGGAAATTGGAAATCATAATATAGAATATGAAATATTTATTGGGCACCTATCCAATTCCAGGCACTGTTCTGGTATTTTATATACATTATGCCATTTGCTTCTCACAACAACTCTTTACCATAACTATTATTATTATTAATATCAGTTTTTGATATAAAGAAAATGACACTATATGCCAATGACTCCCCCAAATGCTTGTCCTAAACCCAAGACCTATCTTTTGAGCTCCAAGTCAATATACCCAACTGCCAATATGACATATTGCAAACCTAACATAGAAAAAACCTAACTCTTGAGCTCTGATTCCTTCCCTGATCCAACAAATGATGACAGTCAAGTTCTCAATCCTGAAACATTTGTAATTATTGAGAACTTACCTTCCCTACTTTCAATCCTAACTAAGCCCTGTTTAGTTAACCTCTAACCTCTATAGTAGCAATAGTGTTCTATTGCTACTATAATACATTACTACAAATTTTGTTGTCTAAAACAGCATCTATTCTCCCCGTTCTGAAGGTCAGAAATCTGGGTACAGCATGGCTCAGTTGGTTCTCAGCCTAGAGTCTCACAAGGCTAAAATCAAGATGTTGGCTGGGATGAGTTTCCTTCTGGCAGTTCTGGGGGTGAATCCTTTTCCAAGCTCATTAAGACTGCTGGCTGAGTTCAGTTTCTTGTGGTTACAGGACTGACATCCCGGTTTCTTTGCTGGTTGTCATTTGTGGGTTAGTCTTTGGCCCTAAGGATTGATAGCATTTCTTCCCATGCCTTCCATGGGGCCCCTTTAACAACAGTGGCTACAGTGCCACCTCATGCTTTGACTCCCTGCCTTCCATTTCTGCTGCCTCCCTCTGTTCCAGCTGGAGACAGTTCTCTGCTTTGAAAGGCCTTATATAATTAGATGGAGTCCATCTGGATAATCCAGAATACTGTTCCCATCTAAAAGCCAGCTGAGAAATAACCATAACTGTGTCTGCAAAATCAATTTTGCCATGTAGCATAACATATTTACAGAGTTTGGGATTAGTGCATGGACTTCTTTGGGAGGGCATTATTTTGTCTACTGCATTAGGCAAATAGGTAAATATTTTATTACACATAGATAATAGCATTGTTATCTATTAAGAGTTGTAGACGCTGGAGTTGGACCCCTTGGGTTCTTTTACCTCTTGGTTATCACCTTAGACATTACTTAACTTCTCTAAGCTTCAGTTTCATCACCTATAAAATGAAGTAATAATATTGCTTACCACATAGGATTCTTGGGAAAATTAAATGCATCATGGTATTAAAGGTTTTTGGAACAATTCTGACTACCTAGGAAGTGCTATGCTTAATTTTGTCTATTATTACAAACTGATAGCACGAAGAGAAAAATGTGTCTCCTAAGAAACTGGTGGAGAGGACCAGCTTTCTAATGAGAGGTCAACAAAAACCTCCTTAAACTCAAAACTGAACAACAGAAGCTATAGAGTGACATGACTCGAGTGGCAAATTTTAGAGCACTCTGACAGCTCTGTGGGAAGGGATTGGCAAGGGACAGGCACAAAAGCAGAGAAACTGGTTAGAAGTCCATGGGAACAGTGCACATGAAAGACTGTTTGGGGGCAGTAAAAATAAAAAGAATTGATTAAAATTGAGATATATTTTTGATGGTTGTGGTAAGCCGAATTACATCCTCACACAAAGATGCCCATACCCAAAACTCTGGAACTTGTGAATATGTTATGTTACATGGCAGAGAGGACTTTGCTGATGTAATCAAGGTTACTCACCTTACTGACCTTAAAAAAATGGGGAGAATTATCCAGGTGCATCCAATCTAATCACATGCATTCTTAAAAAGAGAGAACCATCTCGAGCTGGAAGCAGAGGAGTACTTCAGAGGGAGAAGGCATAAAGCAGGGTCAGAGATTCTAAGTTCAAGAATGGTGTGACAGGCTGTTGCTGGCCCTGCATCCATGGTGCTTGTGTGCTAGGACTGGAGAGAGACCTGGAAGACTTCGGGGAGGCCTTCAGTAGGCAGCCAGCAAAGAAATGGGCCTTAGCCCTACAGCCGCAGGCAACTGGAGTCTGCCAGCAATCTGCATGAACTGGGCAGCAGATTCTCCCCAAAGCCTTCTAAGAAGAGCCCAGCAATCTGATACCTTAATTTTGGACTTGGGAAACCAGGAGCAGAGACACCAGCTGAGCCATCCTGGATTTCTGAATGACAGAATGGTGAGTAACAAACTTTTTTTTTTTTTTTTTGAGGTCTTTTATATATTGATTTGTTTTAAGCCACTAAAATTGCTCTTTGTGGCAATTTGTTATGGCAACAGTAGGGAACTGCTGCATTTATATATTAATACCAGTTTTCTTCCTAGACTGAGTTTTATAAGCACAAGGATTGTTCAGTTCAACACTCTATCCCAGAGACCTAGACCAATGCTTGGCATATAGTAGGTGTTCAATAAGCATTTCGTTGCTAAAATGAGACAAAGAAAATTTATATAACTTGGCTAAGGCCACACAGTTAGTGTTGGAAGCAGGCCTTGAGCTCATGCCAGAATACCATATATAACATGCAATTATTTCAAACGCTGGAGAGCATATATAAAGTCTCTGATACAGAGTTGACCTTCAGGAGCTATTAAATCCTCCATTTCCCCTTAATTATCCTGACCCCACTTCAGACTGTCCTCATTAGCCTTCTGGTTAATAGTAATGTCCTAATGGGCTTCACTGACTCTAAGCCCTCACTCTTCCAATCAATTTCCTGCCAGATTAATATTCTACAAACATATTAGGTAAGACAATGTCTTTGCAAGAACAGGACCAACTGTAAAGCCTCTGTGTTATTATTATATTATTACCATCACTCCACTTCTCTGCTACATTAAATCTGCTGAGTCACAGCCACTCACCTTGTCCTCCCAGACTTATTTCTCACCATTCCTCAGTATGAACCCATCATGCAAGCCAAGCCATCTCTTTTCTTTTGGAGAAATAGCCATAATTCACTATTGCCCTACACCTTTGCTTATCCCGTTGCTGACTTCCCTTTCTAAATACTGCTCCAGCCCCAGCTTTAAAGCCCCTTCCTCCTCACCAGGTTTTGCTTAACTACACTATGCATTGCTGCTCTCTTCCTCTAAATTCCTGTTCTTTTGCACGTATTTATTTAGAATATTTGACTGTCCTAAACTGAGTGCTTTTTGTTGGGGTCTGTGATCAAAGGAGCTAGACTGATACAAAGCAAAGGTCAAGCAAAGCTTTATTTCGCACCAGCACCGAGAATCAAACCGACAGGTTGGGGCCGTCTCTTATGGAGAGAGTGACCCCTCCCAGCCTCACAGACTAACTTTTATAAAGCAAAGGCCATGTGGTTGAGCCTGGCCACACACAGGTGGCCAATGAGATTGTAACATACAGAGAAAGCTGCATAGTCATGGTAGGTCACACATGGGTGGCCAACTGAATTACAATTCACCGTATAGTAGCTATTTGAACTAGCCTATCACCTTGGTCAGAATTGGTGCCCAAAAGGTGGGGCCCACACTCCTTGGTAGTTAGAGAGATAGTATGTGCACTTTACTGATTGGATGTCTCCACCTGGGCTGACTCATCCTTGTATTTGGGCTCTGTTATCAGGGACTGGTCAACCATATTTTACTGGTTTCCCAGACTTGCTTTTAAGTAAGTTCCTGGAGGCGGGGAGGGGCATGGTCAGTTTAAGTTTTACTGCACAAACAACAAAATGGCTGTTCAACCAAGATGGAGTTGCTCTGGCTAAGTAGGCCCTTACACTTTTGACATCACAAACATTGTGCTTGCCATAAACTGTGACCTTTGTTCAGTACTATTTTGGATATGGTTTTTGGTTGATTGGCGAGTGTGGATATGATGAGTCTTGCCTTGCCAGCTCTGCAGTAAGCCCCTCACAGAGCTGACTAAGAAGCTAAGTGCTCAGGCTTTGGATTCAAACAGGTTGTGTTCAAATCCCAAATATCTTTTACTAGCTGATTGACCTTGGACATTTTCCTTAATTTCTCTAAGACTCAATTTCCTCATTTATAAAATGGAGAGAATAATGGTATACTTCACTGGGTGGTGGTTGTTGTGGAAATAAAAGGAGGTAATTCATGTAAAGCTCTTAAAATATTCTCTGGCCTATACATGTTTGATAAATATTATCCACTGTAATTTTGTACTACTACTTCCAACACTGTTCTGTATCTTCCACAGCATTCATTACAATGCCAAGCACATAGTAGGTGTTCTTAAATATCATTCACTAAATAATTACTGAAAAATAAGCTAGATTAGATGATTAATTTATCAGAGGAAAATCAGAAGTGGGGAAAAAAAGGGTTCAAAGGATTTTCGACTGAACTGAGCATCAATTGAAAGAAACCAAGAATTAATTTGGGAGATGAAGATAACTACAAATTATGCCAGTGTATATCAGTCAAACTAAGGAACAGGGAAGTCATAATTACAGGATAATTTTCTTTTTTGAATATTTTAAATTATTAAACTGTGCTTTCAGTAAAAACAAAATTCCAGCAATAGAGCAAGGAGCTAATAGGACCTTTATCTTTACCCCTCATAATTCCCACTGCTCGGGGTAACTACTATGAAAAATTTGTCTGGTTTTCCCAAAATTTTCTGTGTGCCAGTCCTTCCCTTTCCAACCCTCTGTTTCCTTATTTTGAAAATGAGTCCAATACAACATTTTTTTGGTAAATTTTGTTCTAATAATTTAATAAAGAATGCAATATTATAAACAAAGTTAATTGGAGAATAGCACAACTTTATAGGCATAGAGGCAAAAGAATAGAGATTTGTCAGAGTGCTTTCAAGGTGAATCAGATTAATTCTCATGAAGGTATTAAGTCTCAAATGCATCTCTGAAGATTATTATAGAGCATGTTCTTTCCTAAATCCATTTAAATGATTGCACTGTTCAAACAGAAGGTTGTAGGTGAATTAGCTTTTAAAAATGTTTGTTGAAAAAGAAAATAAATATGTGCATTTATAATCATTCATCACAAAGTCAGCTTGCCAAATTTAAAGCATGTTGTTTGGTAATCAGAAAAGCTGATGAGCAAATTGGGAAAAAATTTACAGAATCAGGAGATGAATAAGCAATTACTGGAGAATGGGTAACAGAAGAGTAGATGAGGAAGTAGAGCTTGGAGGCCATGCCTGTATGCACAGGACTGGTCTCTGCAGTGTGATTGTCCAGCATTTGCCCTCTGAGCAGGAGCAACCTAGTGAACTTCCCTCGGTTGCCACCTCCACTAGCAGAACGTGAGACGGAGAGTATAAGGGACTGCCATAGCTTTCGTTTTCTACCATGTATCTTCACATCCTCTTGCCCTGTTTTACCCTCTGGACATCTACTTTGCCTCTCAGTGTCCTATGACAATGATAATAAAGCCTGGTGGTGACAGCAGTGATGATGGCAGGAGTTTAATTCCAGGACTATGAATGGCAGGCTAGGAAATTACATATGCAAGAAATGTATATTTTATTCCTCTGCATCCAAGCCAAATTTCTGTTTCAAGTGGGCAGTTCTTTCCCCTGTGTCTATGTGATCACACACACAATGACAAGGCAATGGGGTATAGGTGGGGTGGCCTTTAGGATTCATCATTCTTTCAACCCAGCTTTTATTCTTGTTTGTAGATCCTTCTGATACTCCTAAGTCATCTGGAAATAAAAAGAAGAACCTCCCTGGTGCTCTCTCTCACCCTTTACCATTTCTAAGACTTTGTTGGGTACACAGGAATTCTGCTGCTGCACTTGCCCACGATGGGGCACCTGGGGACTCTGTGAGCTGTGTTAGACCTGTCCGTTTAGGCACCAGCCTATGCTGTGCTCAGGAGGCTGCAACAGACTGTCAAGTCCTTCTCACACTTGGAATATCTGACTTCTTAAACCACATGTCTCTAAAGTCCTCTTCTGTTTCCAGCTGGACTGGGAGAATTTTAAGAATTCTCCATTTAAGGGTTTATGAGATTAGACTAGAATGGACCTCCCTGGATAATTCAAGATACTCTCCCTATTTTAAGGTCCATAACCTTCATTATCATAAAGGTCATAATCTAGACATTCACAGAGTCCCTTTTGCCATGTACATAATCCCAAACTCTAGATATCAGGGTAAGGACATCTGTGAGGTGTGGGTGGGATTACTCAGGCTACCACAATCTCCCAAATCTACCTGAAATATGTTTATTTATCTTTACCTTTATTGCCTCAAGTCAGTCTTTCATTTGGTTGGTTTTCATAGACTTCTCTGTTAGCCTGTTTTTGCTCTTGCCCTCTTCCAGTGCCTTTCCACATAGCAGTCAGAGTGATCCTCTAAAAATATTACTTAAGTCCTGACACTCTATAGTTCCCATTATTCTGTAGTCTAAGTTCCTCATTCTGACCACAAGGACTTGGGGGCTCTGACTCCCTCTTTTTGTTTCCCCCCTCACTTTTTTTTTATTCACTCTACCCCTTTCTCATCAGGCTGCAATCCCAGTGATCTGCTTGGAGTCACTCAGGTCTATGACTATTTTCTTACCCCAATCTCTGCACATCCAGAATTTTCTGTCTGAACTATACTTCCTCCATTACCATATCCCTCTCCACTGCCTGACTTAGCGGTCTCCTTTTCTTTCAGTTCTGGAATAAAAAGAGCTTTGTGTGGGCCACCATTGAGAAAATTGGTCTGCATCTGTCTGGGATTTCTATAGTACTTTTTCCCTCATGGGGAGACCATGTCTAGAAGCCAACATAAAAATTTCACCTTCCCAAGGGCCCCACTTTCACTCTAGCTTGTCCTTAAAGTTTTCCTTCCTTTCCTGTGTCCAGATGCTGTCTAGTTTCCATGGTGGGATGCAGAGCTCTGACACTTCATATTTTCTGTCTTCCATATTTCTACAGGACTTATGCTTTTAAAACTCCAAATACTTTTCTCTAAGTATATTAGAACTTCCCTCCCCTGATGCAATGGATGATATGGCCCACATGTCCATGAAAAAGTTACAGGGCAACAAGTTTGATTGAAAAATAAATCCGTTAACATTTGAAAATATCATCCTGGCATTATGATAAAAACCATGAGAAATAACTACCATTCACTGAGTACTTATGTACCTGTAACTGTACCACTAGATGTTACAGGTTTTTTTAACTTCAGAATAGTACTGCAACAAAATACTTGCAACAGGTAAAATACCATTTTATTAATGATTAATCTGATATTTCAAAAAGCTAATATAATGCTATTTTCAAAGATTTCTAATCAAAGATCACTGGCTCCTTTCTGGCAAAGATGCAGATTTTTCCCCCCACCTGCTTTGGGTAATTGTCTGTTTTGTTTGTTATAGGTCCTGCAACCCTCTTACCCATTAGTGACTTTTTCTCTTGGAAGTTGAGGAAAAATTTTCAATGCTTCCAGCTTATCCCATGTATAGCAATTCCCCATCAAATATATTAGAACATGTGGTTTGAGAGTACAGTCCCCATGCTGCATTTAGGGAACTTAGAAGACCTGAGCTCAAGGATCATAGAAAGACAGAATAAAGCAGTGATGATTAAGCAGTCTGTTCTCCAAGAGGGAAGTCATGTCCAAATCTAGGAATCTGGGGATATTGAAGATCAAGAATTATTTGAAAGAGCCAGAGGGATAAGGGAGACAAGCTGAGGCAATGCCTTTTTTAGGCATTGGGGTCTTCAGAGGGATTGTTCAGAGTGTCCCACTTAGCATCACCCAGTCGTCAAAGAGCCTTGCCTCTACATCCCCAAGGAATGTCCAGGCTTGACACTAACCAGGCTGAATTCTCTGAGATTATTTTGTGGTACAGACCTTGAGTGATTTACAAGTAAAAGTTTTTGGATCTAAACAGAGTCACAAGGCAGAGTATACTTTCCCTACCTTTACTTTCTTAACCTGGTTACTGTTTTATGCCAGCAGGGAAGGATGCAAACCCACTATCTGTAGCACAGATGGAAGATAGTCATGTATCTTAAACATTTTTAACTGCCAGGCATAGCTGAGTGGGGATTTAAAAATGGTATCTGCCTTAAAGTATCCAGATGGAACTAGATCAAATATCTAATAAATATAACATTTATTAATAATGAATGAACAAGGCATTCTGAATACCTAAGCAACAACATGAAAATTTTGGAAACTCTAAGCATGCTTTCCAACGGTTTTAAGAAATCTTTTGGGACTTAGCATCAAATCAACAAAAATTTCTGTTTTCATACTGTTGAAGTCAATGATTTTAAAATATTTTTAATGTTTTATTTTGGAAGAATTTTGATTTACAGAAATGTTGTAAAGATAATACAGGAAGTTCCCATATATCCCTCACCTACTTCCCCTAATGTTAATTGTAAATTACCATGGTACGTTTGTCAAAATCAAGAAAGCAACACTGGTAAATTACTCTTACCTCAGCTCCAGGCTGTATCATCCGTTTTTCCACTGAAGCCCTTTTCCCATTCCAATTTCCAATCCAGGACACCACACTGCATTTAGAAGCTGCTGGATTTCAATCTCCTCTTTCCCCTCTAGAAAGCTAACTATAGCAGACAACCTATTTCTTCATTTTGTAAGGTGCAGTTTGCAGAAGTTTCTATATGTTGCTAGAACTTGTTTGGAAAGAGATGGATTCAATCTGCTGATGGGTTTTGTCTGAAGTTTTTCAAATAATTCTTATCTCCAGGTGCCCTGATTATTTTGGTAGTGGGCAGACAGACTGAATGTCAAATTTTCTGAGGTAAGTCAGTATATAGCAGTATATTATAAATGTAGGAATTTTTTATTTTCTGATTTAGACTAGAGCTTCCCACTTACTGACCTTGTTCCTAAATCAACATTACCATTGCTTCAGATTAATATATTTTCAGTCTGGGGTCATAAAAGAAAAAACTATGGCTACATTTTTGTTATTACAGTTATGTGTTAAGATATTTCCTTAGGGGTAAAAAAACATTTAAAGCAATCTGACCAATCATGTCATTCTCAATTAGATTCATATTTTCCATAGAGGGTTTCTTAAAATCTTTCCAACTAAAGACTACTAATGAGAGAGTGAATCCAACTCAAACCCTTGAGAGTTGGCAGCTTATTACAAGAGCCTTTCAAAAGTTAAAAAAAAAAAACCTTTAAGGTTGTCAGCTTTGACTAAAAAATTCATATAAATTTTGCATTTTACTCCATAATGTATTTGCATTTGTTTTCATATAAAATTAGTGTTTAAATTACGTACTCACAAGTCAAAGCTGAATTCTGTTTATCCTATTTATCCTTCATAAACCACCTGGTACACTGAAGGTTGGGGGGTATGGATGTTCCTTTTTGATGAGAACAGCCTGTTGATGGAAGTCCATGCTAGTCAATGTGTTTCTTTTACCACAGCCCCATTTAACCTCTTCAACTAAATCTCTTTCTACATACAATATCACGAATTCTACTCAGAAGAAAAATGTCTAAATTCCAGGGCTTAAGTGTTCATACTTCTGGACTAATAAATGAATGGTTCCCTCTTCAATGTCCTCTCCCACTTTATTCACCCACCAAATCCCGTGTATGGTGAAGAACTTCCTGACACAGACCTTGGAGTCAGGGAAACTGACCATGTGGGTCTGTTCTAGACCAACATGGAGGGCAGTCTTTACCATGTGGTCATGGTATTTAACCTTCTAGCACTTTCCCATATTAGCCATATGGCCTTGAACAAAATCTTCACTAAGCCTTAATTCCCAAAAATGTTAACTGAGATTGAGAATAGTAGCTATCCTTCAGATTTATCATGGGAATTAAATGGCAAGGTGCATGTGAAGATTTAGCTAACTGTCTGACCCACAGTCACAGCTCAGTTATTTTATTATTCTATTTTAAGACTCAATTCAATTGTCATTTCTTTTGTGGAGTCTCGATCTTTTTTTCCATGGAGAATTAATGGTCTTTTGCTTTGGGTTCCCTGCATTTTTTTTTTTGAAAAATACATACAAAGAGGATTATCATAGGTAAATCATCATATGCTTTTAAGTAATAAAATTATAAAACAGCAGGTGCAACATATGCGTGAGAACTGTGTAACAGTGGAATGTTTTCTTTCCACACCTCTGTATTTTTCAAACTTTGTATGGTCTGCATTAAGTTTAGAATCTGAAATGAAGAAAACAAGGTAATACTGTTCTAACCGTCCATATTACATTTATTTATTTTTTATTTTTTAATAGCTTTTTTTTAAACGATTTTATTTATTTATTTCAGAGAGAGAGAGTGAGAGAGAGCATGAGAGGGGAGAAGGTCAGAGGGAGAAGCAGACTCCCCGTGCAGCTGGGAGCCCGATGTGGGACTCTATCCCGGGACTCTGGGATCATGACCTGAGCCGAAGGCAGTTGCTTAACCAACTGAGCCACCCAAGCGCCCCCTGTTTTTTTCAAAGGAACACATGCACATAGTTTCCTTGCCTGCCACTCCCTATCTATTGACTCCTGATCCTCAAAGCATATAATTTTCATATCTTTTCATTGTTTCTCCCGTTATATGCTTTGATATTTCTAAATAACATGCATATGTTGTTCTCTTAGTTTTCCATCTTAAGCCTCTTTTGGCTTTCTAGTATGGGCAGTCTTGGACCACTTATCTCTTGAGCCACATTACAACTGTTAAGTATAATTCATAGCTGTATTGTGTAGTTCATTATGTTTGTTTTGTATATTTTGGTTCCCTAGAATTAATGATTGTTGAAAGATTATGTACCTATCATTGGTTCTTCTCCAACTCTCCCATGTAAGAGCTAATTAATTCTTTATAACAAAGGCATCCAATGGTCCTTCCTCCCCACCTCCCTCATGCCCTTGAAGATATCTTCTCTTGACTCCGTTGCCCTTTAGCCCACTGAGGACTGCTTCCTTTATAGGCCTCTCTTATGGAATGAATTGTGTCCCCCTAAAATTCATGTTAAATCCCTCACCTCCAGTACCTCAGACTATGACTGTACTTAGAGGTTGGTCCTGAAAATAGGTGACTAAGTTAAAACGAGGTCATCCACCTGGGCCCTAATGCTATCATTATCCTGTATTTCTACCTTTAGTTTTTGAATCCCCAAATTTTATTATTATTATTATTATTTTAATTATTTATTTATTTGAGAGAGAGAGAGAATGAAAGAGAACCTGAAAGGGGAGAGGTCAGAGGGAGAAGCACACCCCTCGCTGAGCAGGGAGCCCAATGCGGGACTCAATCGCGGGACTCCAGGATCATGACCTGAGCTGAAGGCACCTGCTTAACCAACTGAACCACCCAGGTCCCCTCCCCAATTTTATTATCTGTAGTCAGTGTTTGTTTGTACATAGCCACATGCTTACTACTTTCTTTGCTTTTAATTGCTTCTTGTGATTTTATCTGGGATAAATTTCCTTCTGCCTTTAATAACCCTTAAGAATTTCTTTTGTGTGGGGGCTTTTGCTGGTAAAGCCTTTCAGTTTTTGTCTGAAAAAGTCTTCACTCCACTCTTGTTTTCCAGAGATACTTCTAATAGACTTAGAATTCTAGGATGCAGTTATTTTTTCCCAATACACTGAAAATATCATGATTTCTATTGTTACTCCTGACAAGTTGGCTCCTTTTTTTAAACTGTTTTGAAAGTATTCTATTATTTCTACTTGCCTGCTTTTAAAATGTTCTCTTTTTCTTTATGGTCCTGAGGTTTCACTGAAATGTATCTAGGATCTTTTTTGTTTATCCTGCTTGTGATTTATTGGGCTTCTTAAAAATGTGGATTTGTTTCTTATTTGTCCCAGAAAAGTCTCATCCAATTCAGTCCAGTGTTGTTTCTGTCCTTCTTTTTTTCTCCTCTCAAAACTGAGATGTATGTTAGATGTTCTTACTCTAGTATCTGTATCTCTTTGCTCCTCTTTTATATATTCCATGTCATTTCTTCCTACTGGTTGAAGATATTTCTTGAGATCCATCTTCTACTTCACTAATTCCCTATTCTTTTCTCTCTAATATTTTGTTCAACATACCCATTCAACTTTTGAGCTATTTTCAGTTTGGTCATTGATTCTAGTTCCTTTTATCTGGACCTATTTTCAAACTTGTCTTATTTCTTAAAGCATATTATTTATTGTAAGCATAGTTCTTTAAAATCAGTATCTGCTGTTTTATTTTGGTTTGGTAAGACTGGGTGTGCTGTCTGTTTTTTAAGCTGGTTTTTATTAATGATACCTTGTTTCCTTGTGAATCTGTTTATTTTTTTCATGAGCTTATTTTCCTTGGAGCTTTATCACAGAAATTATTTGAGGCCCAGGATGAAGGTGAATACTATGAAGGTGATTGGTCTTCATTTTTGCCAAATGCTGGACCAATCTAAATATGTGACTGGGTTACTTTTGAGATTTTATTTATTTATTTATTTGTCAGAAAGAGAGAGAAAGAGAAAGCACAGAAACAGGCAGAGAGGCAGGCAGAGGCGGAGAGAGAGGCAGGCTCTCCGCCGAGCAAGAAGCCCAATGCGGGACTCGATCCCAGGGCCCTGGGATCATGACCTGAGCTGAAGGCAGAGGTTTTAACCCACTGATCCACCCAGGCATCCCTGGGTTACTTTTGAATCAGATGGTGAGATTATAGATGAGAAACCTGGTTAAAGGCTATGTTATAGTTCTGTTCTTACTAGTCATTTCTCTTTACTTTACTTTTCTTTATATTTTATTTATTTATATTTTATTATTCTAGTGTTCCAAGATTAATTGTTTATGCACCACACCCAGTACTCCATGCAATATGTGCCTTCCTTAGTACCTGCCACCAGGCTCACCCATTCCCCTAGCCCCTTCCCCTCCAAAACCCTCAGTTTGTTTCTCAGAGTCCATAGCCTCTGATGCTTCATTTCCCCCTCCAATTTAACCCAATTCATTTTTCTTTTCCTTCTTCTAATGTCCTCCATGTTATTCCTTATGATCCACAACTAAGTGAAACCATGTGGTAATTGACTTTCTCTGCTTGACTTACTTCACTTACCATAATCACCACCAGTTCCATCTACACCAATGCAAATGGTGTGTATTCATCCTTTTTGATGGCTGTGTAATATTCCATTGTATATATGAACCACATCTTCTTTATCTATTCATCTGTTGAATGGCTCTGTTGTAGTAAGTATGAATGCAGAATGAATCTGTTGAATGGAAAGAGCATCTTGGCTCTTTCCACAGTTTGGTGATTTTGGCCATTGCTGCTATGAACATTGGGGTACAAATGGCCCTTCTTTTCATTACATCTGTAACATTGGGATAAATACCCAGTAGTGCAATTACAGGGCCCCTAGTCATTTTTCATTTGGGATTCATGATCAAGGTTCAAGACAAATAACCTTTCAGTTCACTGAAAGAGACTTCATTGGTTTGAGTTCTAGATTATCCTTATACTGAAGAGGTGCTATTTATACTTTTGAGGCCCTAGGTTTAGAAGAGAAATCTATTTGGCTCCCTGCTTTTGGCAGGCTTTGGGCTTCCCCCTCCTTTCTTTCATTCTTGGAGTCCATGAAAACCAGAACTCATGTTCATGTAGTTTTCCAGTTGTCACAGAGTGAATTCCAGCTGCAGAGCTCTGCTTAGTTCAAATTGTTATTCTTTATTGGTGCCTGATCTGAGAATTCCTCCTTTCTTGAGAGGTTATTTTTGCTTCAAATTTATTTTTAATATCTTATCCACGAGTTTTAGGATACATGAGCAAAGAAGGTTGATCCAGGAAACTGATTTTTTTTAATTAAAAAAAATGTTTTAAGATTATTTATTTATTTATTTGACAGAGATCACAAGTAGGCAGAGAGGCAAGCACAGAGAGAGAGGAAGCGAAGCAGGCTCCCTGACGAGCAGAGAGCCTGATGTGGGGCTCAATCCTAGGACTCTGGGATCATGACCTGAGCCGAAGGCAGAGGCTCTAACCCACTGAGCCACCCAGGTGCCCCGGAAACTGATCTTTTATATTATCAATAGGGACAGTCCTACTATTGTTGATACCACATCCATGAATTATAATGTAATGCATGAATTTGCTGATGTTTCCTTCTTCCTACTAGACTTGGGGCTTCATAAAGACAGTTGTTCATCTCAGTGACTGGCTTATGAAAGGGACTCAGTATATATTCAATAAATATTAGTAAATTCTACATCAAATTATATTTTTCTTTTATTGGTTATTTATGAAGCACATTCTCTTTGTAATTAGGGCAAGATAAAGATATTCAGAATTTGGGGCGCCTGGGTGGCTCAGTGAGTTAATGTCTCTGCCTTCAGCTCAGGTCATGATCTCGGGGTCCTGGGATCGAGCCCCGAATCAGGCTCTCTGCTCAGCAGGGAGCTTGCTTCCCCCTCTCTCTCTCTGCCTGCCTCTCTGCCTGCTTGTGATCTCTGTCTGTCAAATAAATAAATAAAATCTTAAAAAAAAAAAAAGATATTCAGAATTTGAAATTTCATTGGTCAGATACTGTCAAGTGTTCTTTTTTAATTGAGATATAATTGACATATAACACGAGTTTAGTTTAGTTTCAGGTGTGCAGCATAATATTTTTGTGGCATAGCATGCAGGAGAAATTTATTAATGCAATAATTAAATTCAGCATATTACCTCACTAAAATCTATCACAAATACAAACCAGTTGCCTTCACAGCATAAACACAAAAACAAAATTTAAAAAAATCCTGTTATATAACAGTGACTTTTTCTTGTCTCATTTTTTGGTGTCCTGTTGCTATGGAAATCTCCCCATCTATCTGCAGACATGAGTCACAGGGTAACACTACATCTGCAGTGCTGCAGTGTACCATATGGCCGATTTACTGCAGCCAAAGGAGGCAAGTAAGAACTCCTTCTACAAATGAATTTACCACCTCAAAGGTTGAGGCAACTGTTAAGTAGGCTGCATTGTCTGTTTCTTGGCAATACCAACATTTACAAAGCCATTCGTCTGGAACAACTGAGCACGTGGGTGCTGAGCTGGTACTGGAACGAGTAGTCTAAAGGGCCACTGGTAGGACCACTCCAGGAGAAAATGTCCAACCCGAATTGGGAAACACAGCCTCTATCCATCTTAGTTATCTGTCTCCACCCACGTCCAGTTCATCTGTGGTGTTAACAGAATACTATTGATGTTTAGGTCTATAGCTATAGATCTATAGCTCTTAGAAGACAACTTAATGTTGGTTTCATAATAAACTTAACCTATGATTGGATGGATGGATAGTAGAACTGGGAAGTAAATTCTTGATGTGTCTAGAGTTACAGCTGGTATGAGCAGATGATGGCTACAGTTTATGGACTATCATACATGCTAGACTTTCATCTAAATGTTTTACTGACCTTATTTGATTTTTTTTTCTAATTTTCCAACATCCCTGTAGATATGATCCCCATTGGATCTATAAGGCCCCTAAAGTTAAAAGCTACTAATTTGTCATTTATTCTTTATAAATGTAATGTGAAGTTCAGGTTTTGCTGCAATTCTGTCTGACTTCAAAGCTTGTTGTCACTATATAACAATTTCTCTTCCAGACATGTGTACACAGAGCAAAGGTCAGCACTGTACTCTAAAGTCAAACTGGCTGGCCCATAAGTCAGCTCTATCTTTTACTATCTATGTGCTCTCAAGTTACCTAACCTCTTTTATCTTCAATTTTTCCATCTGTAAATGGGGGTAATGAAAGTATTTACCTAGGAGGATTCTTGGGAGAATTAAACAACCTATTGCACAGGGCCTAGTAAGTACTAGGTAAGTGCTTAATAAGTGTTATTTACTATCACTGTGTTCATTCACTAATTTTAAAACATGGTGTACCAGTTTTGAATATACAACGATGAGTAATCTCTTTTTTCTTTTAGGGCACTAGTCCTCACACTGTGGTTCCCAGACTAGCAGCATCACCATCAGCTAGGAACTTGTTAGAAAAACAAATTAGCAAGTCTTATCCCAGATACACTGAATAAGAAACTCTAGAGATGGAGTCCAGCCATCTGTGTTTTAACAAGCCCTCCAGTGATTCTGATTCACGCCAAAGTTGGAGAAGCATTAGTGTGGGAGAAAAAAATGTTGTCTTTCCCAGTTTTACCCAAGGCCAGCTCCGCTCAAAGGATGTTATTGGAACCAATCCTGAGACACTGATTTTTCTAGAATCAATTCCCAC
>RCUC01165708.1:0-114075 GCA_003697995.1 Taxidea taxus jeffersonii | reverse complement strand
TTGGTCTTCAGAGTGTCACTCCCAAGTTTGTGCTCTGCTCAATATGACCTTCCCATTAGCTTCCTTAGAGAGTTATGCCTGTCCCTCAAAACACGTCCTTAGGTTTTCCTCCTCATTGTCATGTTCTGTGTGAGTTTGTGATTCTTTGAATTAAGTATTTTCGTGGAAGAATTTCAGTGCATTTCACTCAGCAGTCCGGAGTGTCATGGGGTAGATGGACACCATGGTGGCGGAGGGAAGATGATCACTTGTGTTGGCGCATTCATTCGCAGTTGGATGCATTGTTACACGATTCTGGAAATTAAGATTTTTACCAACCTCTCAGTTTTAGGTCTTTACAAATTGAAAGGAAGCTTTCAGGCACAGGAAAGCTCACCTCCTCCAGGTAGCATTGGCCCCAAACACCAGTGTGCACTGTCGCCCAAGGCCTGGGACCAGGGTGGCCTCTGGAGCCCTTCCTTTGTAACTAGGCGAGGCTACTGAAACATCTTTTAAATATTAGAAGAAATGTTGGCGAGAAGATTAACAAAGGTCAACAGCTTGTATGGTGAGAGGACGTATTCAGCAAGTTTACTCCAGATGTGAAACCTGTGGAACCTCCCCCCTGACCCCAGGCTCTGGTTCCGGCCATGTCATAAGGGACTCCGGCGGCCCCTGAGGTGAGGGCCTGGCCACAGCTCACAGAGACGGGCGATCGCACAGTGTTGTGGTTTGTTGCAGGGAACTCGAAAGCCAAACCCTCCTCAGAAGCCTCTGCCTGCGGATCCTTTGAGCAGGACCAGCCGGCTCGCCAGTGCCTCTGCCAGGGCCCCAGGACAGCAGGAGGCTGGGCTCCGCCTGGTGCCCCTCAGGTCAGTGTAACAGCCCCTCCCTTTCTCCCCCAGAACCATGTGCGGCAGCCACACCGACCCGTGCTTTCCCAGCCCCATCAGGATGTGGGCCCATAGTCTAAGGTCGGGCTTCCTGTCCCCCGGTACCCAGGAACAGCATAAGAGGGTTGCCCACGCTGACAGGAACGTTAGCATGAGGCACTCACAAGCCTGTAATCCCCGGGATCGCCCAGTGGCTCTTGGTAAGCGCCCCAGTGTCCCTAAGAGAAACCAAGACCAAGTAGCACTACATCGTGAGCTTGGGAAAGCTGTGGCTCTTGAGATGGGCCAGGCCCCGTCCTCCTACGTGGTGAAGACGAACAGCTCCCAAGTGGTGTGATCCCGGGAAGGCGGATCGTGCCCCCCAAACCACTGGAAACCTTCATAAACTCTGCCCCTTCCCTGGGGTCCCCAGAAAGGAGGTGAGTTGGGGGGGCTGGTCACAGCTAAATGAGAGGTGAGGTGAGGGGTTAGCTCCCGCACACCTGGGATGATGGGGAGCTTCTCCATCCCAACGAACAAAAAGAATCCCCTTTCACGACGGTCGCCCAGCCATGGTCATCGCTGACCCCGTCCCAGAGGACAAGGGACCCGGGGAGGTTCGCCACCCGGGACTGGCCCACACTGGTTTTTGAGAGCTATCCCATTTCCAGGAATGTTGCCAGCTAGGTGTCAAACCGAGCCACTGAACTCCTAATGAGACAAGTTACGTGAAAAACATAAAAGGCTCAAAACTCCTTTTTTTGACCTTTTACTCTTACCTATGTCCTGGAGGTTACACGCAGCTATTTCTGCTACGGTGCAAAGGCCAGGGAGGGGGCCAGCGGGCAGCCCCTCCCTGCTCAGGCAGCGGGAGGATTTACAGCCCCGAAACCGACAAAGGCTACAGGCCGGCCCGCCCCCGGCCAGGGGTAGGGTCACACCCACAGCCAAAACACCCTCCTGACCCGCAGACCCCCTTGGCAGGACGCTTGCTGTAGGAGCTCCGAGGAACCAGAGGTAGGGGGTGGGCCAGGCCCTGGGCTCAATAATTCAGCATCTCCAATGCGGAAAACACGTTCGTGATGTCATTACAGCTTTGGGGGAAAATGTTCAGCCTGTGAGAGCACAGGCGGCCTCGTAAATCCCAGAGGTAACGCCGGTCAAGGGGGCAGCGCTGTGGTTTCGGTCCCGACTGTGGAAATACAGAAAGACCGTAGCGCATGCTAATTACTTCTCCGTGGTTTGTATGGCAGCCCTAGAGCTACTTTTCTAGTTCAAAAGAAAAAGCACCGCTTTGCGCGGACACGATTAGGGGAAGGCTCTCTTTTTAAATGCCACCAAGCCGTGGCCGGTCGTCGCCTCTGCCGGCCGCTGACACCGGCGCAAGCTGGTGTTGGTCTTGCCCCCGAAGGAGAAGAATCGGTTTCCGAGGCCTCCCACATGCCCGGCTCCGCTCCCCAGACGCGCACCGGCTCCTCGGGTCACTGCAGGCGCGCGGTGGAGAAACGACACACCACCAGTGTAGACGCACACGGGTTGGGGACCACTCAGGGTCCCAGATGCCTAGTAGCTCAGGGACTGTTCCCATGGAGACATCCGTACTGATACGTACGGCCACGATGGAGAGTTCTATGAAATGCATCACAAAAATTGGTCTCATCTAGGTTTTGCTTTTTCTCACGTGGCTCCTAGAGAAGGTTCCGTGACCTCCGTGGCTCCCAGTTTCTCATGATTCTGGAGTCACCTTGAGAGGAGGTGGAGCTCCGGGGAGGGCTCCTCCAGGGGCCTGCTGGCAGAAGCCGCCAGCAGTCTCCCCTAGGGGCCCCGCAAGCCTGCCACCTGCCAGGACCATCTCCAGCCCTCAGCACCGGGGTGGGGTCTGATCCCGCAGGCTCCGGGGAGGGCAGGAGAAGAGCCCCTGGACCTGCAAGCCGCTTTCGGGGGCTCCGCCTACAATCTCGTTTTCTTTCCTCTTGCTGCAGGCCCGCTCCCAAGCACCCCCACCAAGCACCCAGGCCCCCCCACACTGCCTACACGAAGTGAGAAGCAAGTCGACACCGTCTCTCGACAGCGAAGACAGAAGTTTGCACTATCGTTCGACTCCAGTTGGAGTTCGTTTTTTTTGTACCAACTTTTAGAATTTTTTTAAAAATGTTTAAAACACCCGTGTTCTCCGAACTCGAGCTACTGCCGTCGGTGCTGTGCTATGGTGCTCCGTACACTTGCTCAGGAACTTGTAAATTATTAATTTATGCCCGGTGCTGGCTCCAGTGCAGTGCGCTGTGGGAGGCATTTTTTTTTTTTAACCATCACTGAGTTTCCCAAGGAAGGAAGCCTTGTGTACTTTCAATAGTTCAGTGAACTTGAAATCTCATGCTGCATGGGATTCTGGATAGGAGGTTGTCTTTTTGATCGAGGCTTTATTGGCAGAACGGTTCTCCAACAATCTCTCCACAGCTGTGGTCATGGCACAGACCCAGCCCAGGAGCCCCCAGTCAGAACCTTGAGTGATTCCCTGGAACCCCCGATGATCTCGGCCCAGGGCGAGGGGCTTCATGTCCAGCCTGAGCTGGGCTTTTAGGGAGCCCCGGGGCCTCAGCCCACCAGCAGCCACACCTTGAAGGTCCCGGATAGAAGGGGAGGCCCTGGCTTCTGGCCGGGAAGTTCTGGAGAGAACCTGAGCCAGGGCAGAGACTGGAACACAAGGCCAGGCAGCAGAAACTTGACCTTGAGCTCGCAGGCCTTGAGCACATTTGGAGAGCAGGCAAAGACCGTTGCTTTATAGAAACACTGCCCTTCCCACGATGCTGTGGCCTCGGCAACTTGTTTAGCTGGGGAAGGGGGGTATTTGTGCGGGCAGCTACACCCAGGTACTGCAAGCCTCCAGCCCCCCGGGACTGCTTGGAGCTAAGCAAATTACCACCTTATCTTCTCAACTGTAATACAATGATTCTGTGTTCAGACAGATAGATGAGGCTTTCCATGGGACCGTAACTATTTTCAGATGTGAACCAGTAACCAGATCTAGTGAATCAACGTTGTAGATAAAAATCTCTTCTTGCAAAATTCAGCTTATTAAAAATTAGGCAGACTCCCTATGCCCACAAAAACTACAACCAAACAGAAAGCTGTGTGGCAGGCCATGTCTACCATCCATTTAAGTTACTTGTCAGTTATTTGGGGGGCATTCTGTGTTCCTAGCTTGGCTGTGGGACTCTCTAAAAGATGTTTTTAGCATGAGGTCTGAATTTTTTTTTTTTAAACACTCACAATCTACCTGTTGAGCATCACAGAATATGATAAGGAAATCAATTTCTTAATCCTAAATATTCATGAAATGTGGTCTTGGGCAGCAGCCCCCTTCAACCTTTTACTCTTCAAATGTCTGACCGGGGAGACGTTTTCACAAAGAGTTCTTGAAGCTGCCTGTACTAATGAAAATTACAAAAGTCCTCAGACAAGGTAAAATGTCCTTATGCCTCTGTCTTGTAGTCGGGTCACATGTGACTCCTTTTCACACTCGAAAGCAGTTGACGTTCTGTAGTTCACTCCGAGTGGCTTATGGTAAAGACTTCAGCTGGGGTCATTTCGGCAGTTTGCTGGGCCTTGAAGCACAGAGACCAGGAATATACCAAGAATCAGTTTGCCTTTGGATGACAAGACTGCATTTAACTTGCCCCCTGTTCCCCACTGGATCTAGGCAACGTAGTACTCATGATCATGGATAAACTAAATAAATCCATGTCACACACAAAAGGGAGCCCAGATCTGATACATTCCAACCCCTGTAGAGAGTATGTCTGTTTTCTTTTTAAGAAAACAATTCTTGTTTTCTTAAAAAGGCAAAGCCATGTTAGAAAGTATTACTGCTGATGAATACCTACGGAATTACTGTAACTGACAGTACATTTGGTAACTGGATCAAGGCCAAAACACATGGTGTTGAAAAGTTTACAGAATGTTTATGGTGCGTCACGTGGGTATTGTCTTTGCAGATGCCCAGATTCTTAGATCTGTCATTTTGCCCCTCCTCCTATTGTCAGGAAGAGGATGTGAATTTTGTCTTTTGTTTTGTTTTGTTTTTTTGGTTTTTTTTTTTTTTTTTTTTTTTGGTCTGTCCTTAGCTAGAATTCCTGCGCTTCCATTTCAGAGAACCAGGAATAGATTGGTATTAAAAAAGGTTAACGCTGTCATCTTCTGATGACATGTGTCATCAGTGGTCACTGATGGGGCTGCACTGATGACACGGTCCTCTCTCTACAGCCCAAATTGTGTTTATAGAGCCATACAAGTTATTTTTGAGTATGGACACGCTTAAACCTAACATCCCCTGACAAATATAGATATTAAAGGAACAATACTTCCAAGATACAGAATCTATCAAATGAAGCATTTTAGCAATAAGCTCCATTTTAATATAACTAAAGAAAAGAACCACAGCCAGGGGTTTTTGAGGGGGAAGGGGGAAGCAGTGGGGAGGTGTACCTCTCTTTTGATATCCTTATAGATGATCAAAACAAAAAAATCAATACTTTTATTTCCATGGCAGTCTATTTTTAATATTTTAAACATTTTGTAGGCATGAATAAGGGTTGATTTGCGTTTACAAGGCCATCACTGAGAAATCTAACGTGCCTAGGCCCAAAGCAGGGTTGTCACTTTCCTTCCCGCGTCTTGTTGTCATTGTAGCTTACATGACCCCACTTACTGGGAAGTATAGGGCTAATCTTCCAGGCATTCTCTTTAAAAGTTTATCTCCTGAATTCTTTGGTAACAGTTTGTGTCTCTGACACATGTAATCAGATGTGTAGCAACCAAGAGAAACAATGCATAACATTTTCCATTGTCCAAATATGCATACAGAGGTTACACTTCCCAGTGTGAATTTTCCAGCTTACACATGTGGGATGACATCACAGAAACCACAAGAGCAACAAATTAAACTACATGAGCATAAATACTCCCGACTGGTCTCAGAGGGGACATTTTTATGCTTTCTTGACTTTATTACGAGTTCTCAGGCTGAAACCACAGGCCATTGTTCTCTGGCAAGTGAGGGCAACACCATCACTGCATCCCCCAAAGAGAAACAGCGAAAACTCTGATCCGTGGCAAGCTGTGATCTCCCGGTGCCGCAGAGAGCCTGGTGCTGGGCCGCCTAGAATGCCCGCGCGCCTTCCTGCCATCTCAGTTGATGTCCACTAAGCATTCTGAGCCAATGCTACCCTAATAACCAAAAGGGCAAGATGCCTGGGCAGCTGGACTGGATCTTTCTCACGAAACCTGACCCCTGGGCGGGCTTTCCTCGTGAGGCTGATTTCATTAAAAACTTCTGCAAGGGAAGGCTCCCTTCGGTGTTCTGGAAGCAGCAGGCCCCGGGCAGACTCGCTCTGGAGCTCTCTCCTCCCTGCTGGCAGTAGGACCCCGGGTAGCCACAAGTGACCCAGGTAACAGGGTACCAGCCCCCTCCAGGAGTCTCACGGTGCCATGCTGATCCCTAGGTCTGACTTCATACACTATGGCTGGCTGGCGGGGGACACTGCAGCTGCCATCTTTTCCCTCCCCACCACCCCAGAGGCCGCCCCAAGCTGCTACAGTCACCTGGCCCCCCGCCACGACTCAGGAACAGGTCCATATACACATCTGGACACAGCAGAGGCTAATTTTTGCCTCTTATCACCCAGAGCCCTGGCGCTTTTCCACACCAAACCCAGTGCCTATGTCCCTGCCATGTGACAAGTCTCTGCCTTCAGGGCTACTGTAGGTCAGCCCAAGTGGGTGTGGGCTGTGGCGGCGTGTTGCTACCCTCCCCCCAGCCCAAAGCCCACTCTTCAGCGTGACGGATCAGAGCAAGCCCAGCAGCTGCGCCCCAGCTTCGAATCCAACATAGTCCCTCCCACAGGCACGTCCCCCACCCCAGAAGATCAGTTTACCCACGATGGCACAATTCCCTTGACTCACTCTGCAGTTTCTGTTCACATCTATTCCCTTAAAACCTTTTTGGAAACTCCGATAATGATACAAGTTACACGCTAAGAAAGATCAGTGAGCCCCAGGCTAAGATCCGTTTCTGTGCAGTGAGGATGCTTCCAGAAGCCATTTGTATTTACCTGCACGCGGCTGGAAATCCCCTCTCTGCTCCTGGGACAGCAGTGGCAGCTGACGAGTCCGGCCCTGAGAGCCTGTTTCATAGGAGAAAAACTAGGAGACAGAACACTGCATATGAAATTGTTACAACATTCAGTAACGGGTAGTGATAGCCCAGAGATTTACCACACAGTGAAAGGGATTCTCAGTGGGATTCAGCTCTTCCAGGTCGAATATTCTGGAACCCATCCTGATTTTCCACATCATCTGCAAAAGACATGTCTTACGCTCCCCCCCGGGAGTCTCCTTCCAGAAAATAATATATTCAGTCCTCAATTTAAGCGCAGTTTAAATCCAGACAAAATGATACATAGCTTGTGATCGTTTTAGTTTCACAAAGTAGAATGACATGTATGTTCATGGCCTATAAGCAAGCACCGATAGGAAAAAAAAAAAGTATCAAATTGGAAAGACAGAAAATCCTCTAAGAGTCCAAGGCAGGATGAGGAATGGCAGAACTAACGGGTCTGTTTTTCCTTCCATCGGGTTGAATTGGGAGGTTGTGGGGAAGACCCGTGGTTTGAGCGTGCGCGGCAACTGTGCAGTGAACACCTCTAACACTTGGCCGCGAGCCACTCACACGGCACACGGGCTTACACGGCCTGCGGAACAGGCTGGGTCCTTTAGTCCATCATGCTGCGGCCGTTTACAAAGCTTCCATTTGCTAAGTTGTTGTTTTTCTTCACATTCCTTTTACATTACAGTCTGTTGCTTGTGTACACATTTCTCATATTGGGGTTCTACAGGTAAACCCCGTTTCCGTAGAGAAAGCCATTGTTAAGAATATTATAGCCAATAAATGGTATCCACATAAACATAAAGATGTGTCTTGTTCATTACTGACAAAGTCACGAAAATGGAGAAAGGGAAACCCCTTCTCTGTATTTTCCCCCATTTACAGAGGCACAAATATGATCCGGAACAGTCCGTAAGAAACTAAAAAGAGTGGTGGTCGGGGGGCAGGGGCTGCCAGTCAGATGACAGTACAAGAGAGAAGACGCCTTTTCAGATACGCAAGAGTGGGGGTCAGGGGTTGGGGAGGGGCGCTGGAGACTTGTCTTGAATGTAAATGTATAACCTATCCAAATCAATTTTTTTTAAGATTTTATTTATTTGACAGAGATCACAAGTAGGCAGAGAGGCGGGCAGAGAGAAGAGGAGGAAGCAGGCTCCCCGCCAAGCAGAGAGCCTGGTGCGGGGCTCGATCCCAGGATCCTGGGACCACGACCCGAGCCGAAGGCAGAGGCTTTAACCCACTGAGCCACCCAGGTGCCCCCAAATCAATTTTTTTGAAAACTCCCCTTATTTACAAAAGAGAGAAATTCAAAAAAGCAAGCATGCAGGGGTAGACACATGGATATCAGATTTCTCCAGAATGAAAATCTGAGTGTAGTGGAAATCCATAGATTTTTGAAAAACAGAATCCAACTTCATAAAGAACTACAGAAAATACAAAGAAAAATAGATATATAAAATGGTAACAAGAGGTCTTTGTTCTTAACACCTGTTACCCATGTCAAAACAAGTAGGCAAAAAAATAAGTACCTAGAAGACCCCAGTTAAGAGCATACTAAATAAACATAAGCCGGCTAAATAAACATAAGAAAATTAACATAATCAAAATGGATATGTATCCAGCGGAGATACTTCAAACATACAGAATGTACCTTCTTTCAAAGTGCCTCTGAAAAAGTTCTGTATACACAGATCTATAAAACTACATATAAAGCCATGAAGTAAAACTCCAATTCCAAACGGTACAACAAACCATGGGTTGCATCTTTGGGAAAATTAAAGCACAAGTCAGATCACTGATCTCACTAAGGAAAGAAGAGGGAAAGCACATACACAAGGCATCTGAACATACAGACTCCCGCACGGCCCCGTAACCAGGTGAGGTGTCTCAGGAATCTAAGGATGGTTCATTAGTTTAAAATCTACTCATTCAGATCACCAAATCGACAGGTTTTCGGGAAATATGTCATATTAGGATTACCAGAGACACTGAAAAGACATTTGAGAAAATTCAGCACCTATTCCTGAGTTTTTAAATATGCCAGAAACCACAGGACTCGAGAGATGCGAATGTCATTTGTGGAAAATTAAACTCACAAACCTATCACAAGACCTCATCAGTGCTCACTGTTGGCTACCTTGACTGCAACAGCAAACCACTCTTAAATTCCAGTGGCTTATGGGGTGCCTGGGTGGCTCAATGGGTTGAAACCTCTGCCTTCGGCTAGAGATGTGGTCCCAGGGTCCTGGGGTCGAGCCCTGAATCGGGCTCTCTGCTCAGCAGATAGTCTGCTTCCCTTCCTCCCCTCTCTCTGCCTACCTATGATCTGTCAAATAAATAAATAAAATCCTTAAACATTTCAGTGGCTTACCCCACAAGGGGATTGTTTCTCATGAGTCACTCATCTGCAGGTGACCTCTGGCTTTTCCTCGGGGCCCCGGGCTGAAGGAGCACCTCCACCTGAGTCACGGCTGGTCTTGTGACAGAAGGAAGAGAGACGTGGGGATTCTTAAAGCTTCCGCTCAGAAGGGCAGGAGCCATTTCCATTACCATTTCATTGACCAAAGTCACCCCATTGTATGGCCAAGGCTCCCATCAGGAGGATGGGACGGATTTTGTCGATGAGAAGGGACGTGTACTCTTGCCACAGACGGTGCTTGTGAATGGGATCTACAACAGACCGAGAAATGAAATGAGGGTGAAGGTCAACATCAGTTGTTTGGGGGAGGGGGCGGGGAGAAGGGCTGCGGGAATGTATGACTATGCTCTGATTTTGAGAGAGATTTTAAAAATTTAATCTAGCAAATTTAAAGGAATATGCTTAAAAATGTTTGGATCAACCAGGAAATCAAAGAAGAAACGTAAACAATTCATGGAAACCAATGAGGATGAAGACACATCAGTCCAAAACCTATGGGATACGGCAAAGGTGGTCCTAAGGGGGAAATACATAGCCATCCAAGCCTCCCTCAAAAAAACGAAAAATCCCGAATACACCAGCTCTCTTTACACCTTAAAGAACTGGAGAATCAAGCACAAATTAAGCCAACCCCACACACAAGAAGGGAAATAATCAAGATTAGAGCAGAAATAAAGGAATATGTATTTGTACAAAAGGTAAAACCCATGTGAAATGTGTAAAGAGAGGATGATCTATGACCCACAGATCCAATTCCTGAGCTGGACATTCTAGAAACTGTATGGAGTAAAGCTGAGAACTGCCAACATCAATAAAATCGACTGCACTCTGTGCCCTTCCCCCCAGAGCTTTGGAGCTTTAATTACCTTTTAATCGGGCTTTTTTAACAGAGAAAATTCCACTCCCGTGCAGACCTTTGTGGCTGATCTTCTCCTGGAGCCGAGTTAACCCGCTTATCTCTGGAGACACAAGAGGCATATGGTCTGTTGGCTCCCTTGGCTCATGTTCATGTGTGTCTGCCGAGTTCAAGCTCCCGCACACATGTGTCTTACTCCCAACTGGCAGCCCTAGCTGTGGTTAATGCCTACTTGCCTTCCAACTGCGTGCCCAGTGTCAAAACCCCTCCTGCTCTGGAGGCTAACTTAATATACTTCTCTTTGGCACAGTGGTCAGCGTGCCAGCAGGCTGGGTCTTCCTTTGTCGTGAGGATATGCAAACACATTCTCAGACAGGTCTGTTCTAGAAAGACTGACCCTCCACCAGACTCCTCTAACAGAGCCGAATCAGAGTCTTGAAATGCTTTTGTTTTGTTTGTTTGGTTTTGGTTTTTACTTTGATGTGAGGCCAACAGCTGAGGAGAAACCTTTTCACGGGGCCGCCTGGGCTTCCAGGAGCGTCCCTCCAGAAGGGAACACCGGCCTGACAACACGGCCTGGAAGGCTTGACGTCACAATTGAAAACACATGCGGGGAAGAATTCCCAAAGGTCCTGGAGCGGCTCGGAGGACGGCTCGGGGGGGCAGGAGCGGGAAGCGGGGGATCCGTGTCTGTGCAGCTCCGATACATAAATATTTGGCTTCGTGTCTAACTGCAAAAGGCACGAGGGCAAGAAAACATCCCCACGCGGCAGACACCCAATGAGGACACCACAGGCGCACGTGCTTAGGTTAAAAAAAAAGATGTATTTCAAAGTGGGAACAGTTGTACGTTATAAAAGTCACCGAATCTTCAACTAAATAAATAAGCAAATGTATGGCCCCAAAAGATGTGGAATTTAGTCTCTAGCTCAACGGCTGCATTTTGACTGTGTTTCACTTGGGCTTTCGAAATCAGTAGCGCCCCGGTCAGCAGACGGACTACTTCTTGGCCCTTTGGGTTCTTTTCCTTTCTTCTAATAAGGAGACCACATTCTGGATAAACAAAAACAGGTGAACGTCATCCCAGGTTCTCAGTTCTTTAAAGTACCACAAAGTTAACCTCGAGAATCAAAAAGAACATCCCAACCTGTCTGTCAAAAACTCTGGCCATTTCTAGGACACCTTTGCCGAACTGAAAGGGAAAACAAAAATATATATAATAATATATAGTAAAAAATATATAATATATATGAAAATATACAATTACATACAATTAATACAATTATATACAATTATATGCAGTACAATATTCTCTCTATATATATTTTTTTCTTTCTTCTCCTCCAGGGAAAGGCTTTAGATAAAGATTGAGTTCCTTACCTCATTTTTCACACTTGCATCTGCCCCTTTGTCGAGAAGTAACTGAACTAACTCTTCGTGATTATTTAACACGGCCACCTAAGAAACCAACAGTGGGGTGTGAGCGAGGAGGAGGCTGGTGGCCAGGGTGGACCTCGTGCAGGCCTCGGGGAAATCGGCCAGAGGCTTTCTCAAGAAGGCAGAGCCACGCTGCTTGGCGGGGAGCCTGCTTCCTCCTCTCTCTCTCTGCCTGCCTCTCTGCCTACTTGTGATTTCTCTCTGTCAAATAAATAAATAAATAAATAAATAAAAAAAAGAAGGCAGAGCCAGCCAGGGCCGCTGTGACTTCACAGGACAGACGCGTGCTCTCGCTCTGCAGCGACGCCGAGTGCAAGGAAATCGGAGCGGAGTCTGCCTTCCCCCGCACGACAAGGACAGGAGAAACTCTAGGCCAGACCAGCACAAGAAAGCAGCACATTCTTTGTTGGAACAAATCGGTTTCGGCTGCTACAATGGCCCAGGGGACTGGGACTAGTAATCCTTAAAGAAATAGTTGTAAAAAGAACAAAAATGTTGCAGTGACATTATCATGCCATTATTAACAGGCCAGTGGAGAATATACAGACAGTGAAAACCCAGGGCTCATACAGAGCTGAATTCACAAGAATCACCTAATTCTAGAAGCAGCTCTGACCTTAATCCCATGTGCAAAGCCAGGCTGTGTTCTGAAGAGAGGCATACCATGAGCGGCGTCTTCCCATCTTTATCTCTCATGTTCACGTCTGCTCCAGCTTCGATCAGCACCGACGCGACGCTCTGGTTTCCCGAGACTGCAGAAACTCTCATGAGGGGGGTCCATCCTGAGCCCGTGTCCACAGCATCCACCTTTATGCCAGAGGAAGAGCTGCTCTTAGTCCAGTGTCTTTTTCCTTAAAAATCCATCAGAAACTTATAAAGGAACGTCTCCTTGCCGAAATGCCCTGAGCTGGATAGACCATAAGGGATGAGACTTGGGAAGGATCAAGGGAGGAGAGCTAACTCACATTCGTGTGCGGTGAGAAGGTGTGTTAGGACTTTACAGGGGCTGAGAGGCCCAGGACATCCCGCCGGCAACTTCATCTACATCTACATCTACATTTTCTAAGCAGCTCTAACTCCTTTCTGGAACAAGACAGTAATATATACACACCCTTACACTTATCAATGTGAATTAACTTTAAGCAGGAGAACTACAGGTGGAATCAACACAAAACATCCACATTTACTACATAAATTCCAATCTGAGAGCTGGCCAACCTAGTGCCAAACTTAATCTGACTAGTAATAAGATGGCCATTTCCTTTATAAGTTTCTGATAAGTTACTGGCCATTTCCCAGTAATCCAGGGATTGGGAGCTCTCAGGGTCATGTTTTAAAAGCCATATTCTAGAATAAGAATATGTGAGCGTTGCCTCCCCCCGTTCCAGGGAAGACCTCACCGAGCCCTGAAGAATGATACCGAAGGCGATAGGTGTGTGTGCACGCACGCACACGCCCCTAATTCTGTTACAGGAGAATTACTCGAACATGTCAGTAAAACACCAGAATGCAGGAACAAACTAGGGACTGCCACATAGTCCCTGGGACGGGCCAGGTTATTTGTAGGGAGGAGACTATCCCCTGAACATCATCCGGATATGCAGTTCTTTCTCATGCAAATAACAAATAAGCTGGGAGCAGCAGACTCCATTGTGTTTAAATAATAAAATCATCGCCTTGTTTTATGTGGTGCTTTATGCGTTCTTCTGTGAACTTTCACCCCCATTCTCTCTTTTGGGTCTGAGGGTTAAATGGGGTAGGTGCTTGGATGGCTGGTCCACCGGTGATGAAACCAAATCTCCGAGACGTCAAATGCCGCTCCTAAGGTCACGTGGCTCGTTAAACATAGAGACGGTTCCCCATGCCGGTCAGTCACTGTCAGTAGGAAATCCAGATACTCTCGAATGGTGGCCACAGTGCCCTGCTTGGCTCCCAGACCCCTCCTACCCAAACATGGGGCGGCCCCTCTGCCGAGAACACGGAGGCACTCCTGTTGACATCCACGATCTGCCACCAACCGACCTCACAGAAATCTTTAGTGGCAACGTTCCTGTAGCTCCAGTGCTACAGGAAAAGATAAAATTTACCCACAAACACAACGCAAGCTGGTGCAGCTACTCTGGAAAACAGCATGGAGGTTCCTCAAAAAATTGAAAATAGAGCTACCTTATGACCCAGCAATCACACTACTGGGTATTTACCCCAAAAATACAAATGTAGTGATCTGAAGGGGCACGTGCACCCGAATGTTTATAGCAGCAATGTCCACAGTAGCCAAACTATGGAAAGAGCCTAGATGTCCATCCACAGATGAATGGATAAAGAAGATGTGGTGTATATACACAATGGAATACTATGCAGCCATCAAAAGAAATGAAATCTTGCCATTCACGACGACGTGGATGGAACTAGAGGGTATTAAGCTGAGTGAAATAAGTCAATCGGAGAAAGACAACTATCATATGATCTCCCTGATATGAGGAATTTGAGAGGCAGGGTGGGAGGCCGGGCGGGGGGAAGGAGGGAAAAATGAAATGAGATGGGACTGGGGAGGGAGACAAACGATAAAGAGATTCTTAGTCTCAGGAAACAAACTGAGGGTTGCTGGAGGGGAGGGGAATAGGAGGGATGAGGTGGTGGGGTGATGGACATTGGGGAGGGTGTGCGCTGTGGGGAGTGCTGTGAACTGTGTAAGCCCGATGGCTCACAGACCTGCGCCGCTGAACCAAACAATACGTTAGATCTTAATTTAAAAAAAAATTTACCTACAAACATGCTTGTACCTGAAGCCCAGAAAGTTTGTTTCCAAAATTACAGAATTTAAGTACTCATGGCAGACACCTGCCCTTCTTTCAGCAAAGGTCAACCTTCATTTTTAACTACAGAGTTTTACTGAGACCAAGGCATGAGCAGAGTTCATCATAAAGCAAACAAACAACCGCGGCTCTCATCACCACCCAGGGAGGTGCGGCCCCGCCCCACCACCAAGGCCCACATGCTGACCCTTCCCACCTCTCGCACATGTTTCTAAAAGAGGAAAAAAAAAAAAAAAAGAAATGTGATAAAAGGGAATTATCTTAACTACTGAGGTTTTTCCATCAAAGGGCCCTTTCTTTAGCCCTCTGCAGCCAGCAGGGGCAACCAGTGAGACCCCACAACTGCCAAAGGCAAGGCTTCAGTCACACTTCAGAGATGAGCCAGAACAAATCTGTTAACATCTTCCAGGAGACATGACTCCTCTCGATTTGAGGTTTATTTTCCAGGTCATCAGTTTAATTTCTCCATACTCTGCACCATCTGGCAACCTCAATTAGGAGAGCATTTTGTTTACCATTCCTTATTTCCATGCCTTGAAATTTTTATTTAACTTCTTTCAAGCCTTGAACTAAAGTTCTCCAAAGTTATCAGCTGCTCCCATAGTTGAGCTAATTCTGTTGACTCATCTTCAAACAGCTATGGAAGCCCAACAACGCCAGTTCTATCGCCAAGTCCAATCTGCACTGTCTGATAACACGAGACCAGAGGGCTACCCACACACCCGCTTCAAGGTAAAGGCACAAGGAGCTAAAATGCTCTGTTTGTGATACGGTCCCTTGGCTCTCGGGAAGGGTTTTAGAGTGTTAACCTTTAAAGCAAACCACGAATAAAACTAGTCACACTCTAAGAGCAGTAAGAAGCCCCGTGGCTGTAAGAGTTCTTGATGTCTCCTGTCTCCAGGACCCGAGCTAGCAACTGGTACACGCCCGGTGCTCTGTAAAGCTTTGTGGACAGACTGAATGAAGAGATAAGGAGCGAATGGACACGGGCATAAACAAGCAGAAGCATCGTCAGGTCCAAACCTGGATTCAGCAGTTTTGTTCCTTCCTAATAAGACAGACCTCCAGGACAATGTGAAGCCTCAGCTATCATATTGGCTCCATAAAGACCTTTTCTCCCAGGGCTTCAGGAACCTTCTTACTGGTAAGTCAGAGAACTTTCCGTAGCCTTTCTCGGTTCAGCTAATCAAAGGCATCCACATAAGGCTCTGCTTCTCCTAAACCCCACAGGTCGGCACTGCAAGGTCTTAATGACACGTGTGGTTGAGAAGGAAGATCCCGTACCTCACAGCCATCTCTTATCATCCAGTCGATGACATTGCAGTGGCCTCCGTCCGCAGCCCAGTGCAGAGCCGTGCAGCCCCCGAGGTCTCTGGTCTCCCAGGACGCGCCGTGTCTTCGGAGATATTTCACAACATCTAGGTGTCCCGCGTAGCACGCAAGCATCAAACTGCAACATATGGAGGGGCAGCAACAGCTCTAAGTACAGTCACCACACTCCAGTCCCCGTTCTACCCTGCCCAGTTTAGACCAGGCAATCCTAATGAGAGTGGAAAAGCCATGAAGATTATTCATATGAAATGTCGTGTCCATCCACAGATGGACAGAGTAACAGAATGCGGCATCCCGCATGGAATGGAATATTCTTTGGCCATAAAAAGGAAAAAGAAACACTGATATTATGCTACAACATAAATGAACTTCAAAACATCATGCTAAGCAAAGGAAGCTGGACACAAAAGGCTACACGTTGTAGGATTGTGTACGTGAAATGCCCAGAGCAGGCAAATCCGCGGGGACGAACTCACAGGGTCGCTGTTTCCAGGGGCCGGGAGAGAGGAAACTGGGAGTGCCTGCCGGTGAGCACAGGGCTGCTTTCTGGCTGATGAACAATGTTCTGGAATTCGACCACAGTGACAGCATCGTTAATATGTTCTTTAAGGGCCAAATTTTAAAGGAGTGTGTGAATTACATGTCAATTTAAAAAAGGAATCACTGTAAACTGAGTAAAATATTGGATTTAAAAATATCCACGAGTCTGTGAAGATATTCAAAAAAGGGAGAGGAATGAAAAATACTCATTTGACATTATTAAGCCAATTCCATACTCTAAATATTTGTATTTAAATAAACATTTACTCTGCCTTTATAGAATAAAATGTAGTCCATCGTCAAGTGATGAGGGAAAGCCCTTTTCTCCGAAGCCTGCCAGCCAGTCAATATGGGTGACATTATGGAATTAGAAAATCACACTTTGGCAATTCCAGTTAAATAACTGATCTGGGTAAGGCCCATCAGCGGATGCTAAAATCATTGGGTAAAAGTTACTGGTGAACAGGATATCCACACCATGATTACCCCACAGGTTATTTGCTAATTCCAGCAGGAAACTATCTTTACAAAGGAGAGATTAGAAGCCACACCCCACACTGAAATACTGAAGGAAATACTGAGGAATCGGATACCTATTAACCTTGAAATGGCTAAGTAAGGAGAAAAAGGCGAATAAAAATGTAGAAAGAGAAGCAAAGAGGGCAAAATGTTGACAACAGCCAAACCTAAGCGGCAAGTACATAGAACTTTACTGAACTCTTCTTTCGACTTTTCTAAATATTTGAACTTCTCACAAAATACAGAGTTGAGGGGGGCAGGTAGGGGTGGGCGGTGCCGAAGGAAGTCTTCCCAACAGGGAAATTCTACAAAGTCTCAGTGATAAACAGGACGTCCAGCTCTGAGGCTCAGCCCTGAGCACAGCTAGAGCAGAAGCGGAGGTCCGCATCTCTGGATCCTTCTCCGAGGCTCCCGGAAGAGAGCGAACGCAGCCCTTAGCCCGCCAGGCTTTGCGGTGCTTTCTTCTGATGCAGACTGCCAGATGCTGGGTGCCAACGTGTGAGGCTCCCGCAGACGCACGCTTTCCAGAGCCCTTATGTCCATTTGCAGTTGTATCGACTGCACCCATAAGGGTCCCTTTTGCTCACTATACCAACGCTACTATCCTCTTCTGTCCTTCAATAGGACAGTTTTTACTTTTTTTATTACTGGCACTTTTGCTTATTAACTTTTTCATTTATTCTGCCATGAATTGTCTTCGTGTAAACTGCTCGTTCTACGGTGTATCTTGTGTGGAAGGTACACACACCCACCCCCGCGTTAAATACGCCAGTCATTTGTCTATAATATATTTGCAAATCTCTCCCCAGGCTACACTTTTCTTTGTAATTAATTTTTAAAAATGTGTTATGTACTTTTAATCTTCTCCTTAGTGATTTATTTCAATGATTCTGCCTTTCTCGTTAGAAGATCAGACAGACGCACGCTGTGGTTTCTCTGGTTCTGTCTTTTCTATTTAATTCTTAATTCATCCGGAATTTATTTTGATGCATGCCATACAAGGCCAGAATTTAACTTTTTTTCTTCCAATACACATTAGTTTGTGTTGCTCCCATCGTCACATACTAAGTTCTAACGTATATGGAGAACTATTTCTAGTTCATTCTATAGATCTTTTTTTTTCAGTTATTTGTACTGGTCTCATACTACGTTAGTTACTAAAAGTTTATAAGGCATTTTAATGAGTGTCAAAAGTCTTTCCACATTTCTCTTCAACAAAGTTACTAGATGGTGTCCTCCCTTGGTTCTTCCAGGTAAATCACAAAATCATTTTGACGGGCTCCCAAGAATAATTCCATTTGAGGCTATGCTGGTCTATATATTCATTTAGGAAAAACTGAAAATTTTACAGTCTTCGATCTTGCCATTCTGGCATATGATATAGGTATGGCATACGGTATACCATATATGGTATATGCCATTCTTTTAAATCTTTTAACCTCATTTTTATAGGGTTTTTTAATACAAATTTCTCACTTCCATTAGATATTTATTCTATTTTATTTCCCTCAACATATTTATTAACTGATTATTGCTGTTATTTAAGAAAAAAAATTTTGTTAAATAGTAGCTGGCCACTTTACTAAATTTCCTTATTAACTAATCGATTATTAATAAATTAACTTACTTAATTTCCGAGCATTTGAAAGCGTACTTGGGCACTGCGAGAAAGGAGCAGGTCTCATACATTTCATCTCTCACCAGGCTGACCAGCACTCCAAAATACCAGTCATGAAATAACAAAACAAGAAAACATGCCAGGTACTGTTTTACTCACTTTTCTTGTAGTGACTTGTTAAACACTCACAATTCTGTAAGGACTTCTATCATCCCTATCTGGTAGATAAAGCACACAGAGGTTAAGTGACCTGCCCAAGGTTATACGACCTGACCGCAGGTGAGTCTGGATTTGACATCCAGCTATATGGCTCTCCCCCACTCCTATGGGTTTCATTACTGACTTTTCAAAGCCATCTGTCAACACTAGGAATGACGGCTGGTCGTCTGAGATGATAACTAAACTTTTATGATGCAGTCAAAGGATTCCCTCCATCACCACAGGCTGGTGCTCCTTTCCCCAGACGCTGTCCCCAGGACTGAAAGCATCTTGCACTTTAAAAGAGTAAAGGCATTTTAACTAGTGAAAGGTGTGCAGTTATACCAAATTTCTGTTTTGCCTCTGCACATACATAGGTTTTCACCTTTTTTCTACTGCATTGGGAAATGTCCTAGTCTAGACATCCTTACATCCTGCATGATACCCCAAGTTAGGATGGAAGGGACACAACTATCTGCACACATATGAACACACGAAGAGCTTTCTTTCTCGATCAGACTTCAGCAGTAAGGGTATGCTTGATGATGGTCCAGCTACCCCTCTGCTAAGTAAGTTATCTACAATCTTTACCTACACTCCTCCCAAGCTCATGGGCACAACAGTCCCACCACAAGTCTGTTTCATAATCCCTTCCTAAGTTTTCTAACTGCTTGCACGGATATTGGTTGTGCTTGCATGGATATTGGTTGTTTCAGATTTTCTGTGTCTTGGGTTAATTTTGGGGATTTACATTTTCCCAGAAAATGTACCATTGAAATTGTGATAATTTCACCGAAATTATCACATCTACTAGTGCAGACGCAGCGTACCTCTTTCTTTCTACATTTAGGTTTCCTCTATCACCATAAGGTATCCTTCCAAAATTCTATTTTTTTCTTCTTAAATTTCCAAAAGATTTTCTCTATAACCAAGGCCATGTATTATTTCTAAATTGATTTTTTTCCTTAGATTTATAAGAAATTGGTCCATTTTATTGTATAGGTTTTTTTTAAAGAAGCCGCTCTTACATCTTTTGCTCTTACATGTTTCAACAATCTTCCTATTTTCTAATCAATTTAATTCTTTCTCTTTCCTACCCCTCAAGGTTTTTATTTTCTTTGTCCTATTTAAGTCGGTATTATTCTTTTCCAAACTTGAGTTGATGGCTTAACTCTAAATTAACCTAAGGGTTACATGGAAAACTCCTTTTTAAATTGTCACATGATCTTTTAAAGGAGATTTTTATTTATGTGAGAGCAAGAGATTGAGAGCACAAGTGGGGAGCCCCAATGCACTCAAGGCTTAATCCCAGGACCCTGGGATTGTGACATGAGCCGAAGGCAAATACTTAACGGACTGAACCACCCAGGTGCCCCAAACTTTTAAATGATTTTTTTTTTGTAATGTTACTTAAAAATCTGGGACGCCTGGGTGGCTCAGTTGGTTAAGCAGCTGCCTTCGGCTCAGGTCATGATCCCAGCGTCCTGGGATCGAGTCCCACATCGGGCTCCTTGCTTGGCAGGGAGCCTGCTTTTCCCTCTGCCTCTGCCTGCCTCTCTGTCTGCCTGTGCTCGCTCTCTCTCTAACAAATAAATAAATAAAATATTAAAAACAAATAAAAATAAATTAAAAAAAATCTATTACTGCGTGTGTTGAGAGAGCATAGCAGGTAGGCCTTCTGAGCTCATGACTTGATGCTTTCCCGTCGCCCACCACAGGTGCCCTGGGGTTTTGTGGCTACTCCTCAGATACTAATTAGTAGGTCGCACACCTTTGAGTCGTACAAAGGATGTGATTCTAAGATCCTGGAGCAAAACCCCTGTGCTGTCTGCACTGTTCCGCCCGAGCACCAAAGCACAGAGCCTGGCGTGCGGTAGCCACTCAACAAATCCTGGTTGATTAGAATGAATCAGTTAATTAAACCTAATTAAGAATACTGATCATGTTTAAGTCTTTGTAGAGCATTCTCTCATTGGTCTGAATACAGTTTCCAAGTCCCACGCTCTTCCTGTCGGTCTCTCCGGTGCTGCGCTCCACGCCTCCACCGCAGGAAGTTCTTGGGCCGTAGCTTTGATCGTGACGGCTTTGTGCTTCTTTGGGAACCCTTAGGGGGCTTAGTTAAGAGAATAAGGCAAAGTGTAAGGAGATCCCAAGTGTCACAGGCACAGCCAAATGCCCAGCATGGCCCTGGCGATGGCTACAGTCACGGCTACCGGTCACTGAGCACTTGGCGTGTGCCGGGCGCTGGGCGAGGGCAGGTGGCGGCTGTACAGGGTAGAGCCCACTTCATTCCTGGCGCGTGAAGGAATACGAGAACAAATGAATAAGCCAGCCTTGGCTCATCGACCTCTTTCCTTTGGGATACAGCCTTGCCAAAAGAAGCTGCTGCAAATATTTGGGTTAAATCAAAAACCGTCTGGGCACAAACCTGGTAACCAAAGGGGGACGTGTCGGGGCATCCCCCCACTCACCTGTCCTTGCCACTTCCGTTCTTCAGATTCACGTCTGTGCCATTAGAAACGAGGATTTTCACCAGCCTGCAGGAGACAAATCGGAAGGTCCCTGGAGACGCAGCTTTGATGGGTAGGAACCCACGATAATGTGGAAACACACACAGCACTACATTTCAGACACATCTCCACACTTTTTCTGCCTTCAGAGGTCGGCTGGCTTCAAAGACAGGACATTATTAAACCAGAAAACTACCTCTTCAACACCAAAAAACAAAAGGTTGGGGGGAGGCTTCTTCTCACATGAATTATTCATTGAAAACAAATCATACCACATGAAACACATGGCATTGTCAAGGTAATTTGCTGTGACCTTAATGGCCATTTTTTAAATATATTTTCAAATGGCAGCATTTAATAAAATACATCTTTTTTCCAAAATGGCACTTTAGCAGTTAAATATAAATACGATTGTAAAATAAGTCACTAGTGTGTATGATGCCTGTGTGTGGCATAGAGATAATAGAGTGTATCGGAGAAAATTATCTTAGCAATCTCTCGGGGGAGTTTGTTTTCCAGAATTAATATCCTTCCCTCTTTCTTTTTTTAAAGACACTCCTATTCCAATTACCAGTTTTCCTGGGACATAAAATATATTGTAAAATAGAATTTAGTGGCTACCTCTCTTCCTCACCATAGGATTCTACATGTTTACATTCTCTCCTGTGTGTAGAATTTCAGGCTGCAAACAGCCGGGTTTTGGGGTAGCCCATATGTGGTAGAGTTTTGGAAAGCAAGAAGGGGGCTCCTGCCCACACCTTTTTCCCTCCCATCCATGCTCTGACCGGAGCCTTTGGGAGAAGGGAAAGGTTCAGCCACTCAGAGGTATGAGAGGAGGAGGCTTACCTGGTGTAACCTTTCTGGGCAGCCACCATCAGAGCAGTAAAGCCAAACTTATTGGGAACATCAACCTTAACATTTCTTGGGGGAAAACACAGAGAAAAGAGATTAAGATGCTCGGCGTGGCTCTCCGAAGAGTCACAGCTGAGGTCTCTTGCAGGACACAGGTGACTAAAGCGATTTATTTTCCCTGAAAATTCCGATTTCTTCTGGGCCATTAAGTTTCTGTTGTCTTAAACCACCCTGTCTAATATTTTTCAAGGATTCGAATTCACAGGAAGAGAAATTGCTGTAGTTTCACTTAAAACCGGCTCTCCCTTCAACTCAAAATCACCATGTGAGCAGCGGAAACGCTGGGATGGGCACCACTGCCTTCTAGAACAGAGGGGTGCCGGCACTCCCACACTCCGCTCCCCCAAGAGCCTGGGCTGGGGAGGCCTGCCTTTCCCCCTGGAGGCCGCTGGAGCAACAAAGCAGAGGTCTTCAACACCACCTCAGAAGCCTTGGTCTTTTTGGGGATCCTTCTCTCCTCCAACTTAAGGGCCCTATTGCAAAATGACTGGTCCTCTAAGGTCCTCAAAACTACTGATTCAAAAAGAATCTGCGGAACATTGTCCGCCTTTCCTTACATGACGGCTTCAAACATCCCGTGGCAGCAAATATATTTGCTACTTCTCTTCTAGTATTTTACCGGCTTTTTGAGTCAGAAACAGCAGATTTAATGATTCCTTAGGTAGATGTGGGCACTTAAATGCTATGGCATCTAAGCAAGAGCCAGGAATTATTTCTAGGAAGAAAACAGGATACCCAGACTCCTCATTTTCATTTTCAATTTTCATTAGATATTTACAAAATCTAGCATTTACATGGGGCTCAGAGGTCATCTTTATTGACTCTGCTGAACTCCCACCAGTCACCGGAGATCTATTTTGGAGCAATTTCAAAGGCATGGAAAATGGAGGGGAAATAAAGTTAAGTGCAATTCTGTGTACTTGCTGGGCATTAAAATTTTTTCAATTTTAAGGCAGAGCTCTCTCACCCTCCTTGAAGTATTCGAACCAGCAAATCTTCATCATTCACATTGACAGCTCGGTGAAAGTGCTCACTACTTATGGGTTCTCCTGAAGAAAGATGGAAAACAGTCACCAAAGTCGGATGAGAGAATATTCATTCCGGATACGCGCCTCCCGTAGCCTTGAGTGGGTGTTCACGTTCCCCTCCAAGAAGGCACTTGGCTGTTCTGAGAAGTGCGGCTTACATTTCCTATTCCACTTCTTTTACTGAGAAAGGCCTTGTTTCCATATATTAAGAACATTCAGATTGTCCTAAGGACTTGGGACATTCTCAAGTTATAAAAGCACTGCTTTGTGCATGGTATTTTGATAGGTGAAAATAATCCTTCCAGATTTCCTAAGACTTACTAAATGTCTCTTACAAGCAAGGAAAAGCCCCACGATCGTCGCAACATGCTGGTTTTGTTTGCCAAAGAGTCTCTAAACTACTTGAACAAACGACAAAAATAAATTGCTGTAACATCTGACATCCAAAATTTCAGTGCTTCCCAGGAATATAACATTCACGTTGGCCTGGTCTCCCCGGAGCTGCTGGGGGCGGGGCGCAGAGGGGCTCGTTCACGGGGGGGGGGGGGGGGGGGGGGGGGGGGGGGGGCGGGGGGGAGAGCGAGGGAGGGGGGGGGGGGGGCAGGGTGTGCACCGTGAGAAAGCACCATGATGGGGGAGAGCCTGCCAGGCAGAGAGGGGCAAGGAGGAGAAGCCTGCAACCACTCCAGGAACAAGGGGAAGTGGGGCAGAAGGGAGGGTGTTCCGTTACGTGGGGGGAGCGTTAGGTCCTCGAGGAGAACAGAAGTGCAGAAAGGTGCAGAGTGTGACAGTAAACGGCCAAATGAGAGAAGCCTGTCTTCCAGGCCTTGCTTCACATTCTGTGCGTTTCTAGTTGTTTGAATGGTTTGGCCATCAATGGAACACACGCAAAGCACTTGGCAGAGCACCTGGCGTGCCCTAAATATCCAATAGGCGTCCACTGTGGAGGCCATGGGAAGGGCAGCGGCCACTGTCCTTGTCCCCACCATTGTCACACCCCGCCCCTCACACGCTGAGCGGACCTCGCTGACCCGGATGGGTACTGAGTTTACAATCCCTGAGTTCCAGGGAGCTCCAAGGTCTCTTCCATTCACTCAAACGTTTATTAAGTCACTGGCATGCCCAGTCTTGACCCTGAGGGTCCCAGATAGAACAAGACCAGCGTGTTCTTCTTTGCCATTTACACAGTAGCACCGGCTTCGAACCTATCATCATCTCAAACCTAGAAAGAAAACACCCATCTCCTACCTGTCCTCCCACATTGTCCCACGACTGATTCCTGGGGCTCACCCACCCCTTCATCACCCTCCACCAGGCTGGCCTCCAGGGATCCCCTGGCTGGCCCCACCAGGTGGGGAGAAAACTTCCCTCTTTCTGCACCTGTGATAGAAAAACTCTCTGGGACGAGCCCACGGAGCTCACTGGAACTGGGGATGGTAAACTCAGTACCCATCCCGGTCAGCGAGGTCCACTAGGGAGAACTCCTGGGCTCTGGAGCCCCTTTTCTACTCGTTTCCTTGGAAGATTTTAACTGGGCCCATTATAAACCAGGAAATTGGGTGGGTGGGGCAGAAGAATGTAGTGATCCCTAGCAGAACCACCTCTAGCTGATACCCTTGTTCTTCTGGTAAAAAAAAAATAAACCAAAGCCAAGTGAAAGCTGTTTTGAAATACCCATTTTGTTTGCTAGTGCTTGCCAATCTCCTAAGCACTTTTTAGCCGCTTAGTACTTCCTCTTCATCTTTCCACACGTAGTTTTAGACCAAAAGCTTCAAAGAAAAGTATCACGATAAACGGTCAAAGGGCAAGGCCCCCCACTGTCCCTGGCCTTCCAAGGAAGATCACACCTAGCCTGGTGGTTCCACTGGGGGGCTAAGAAGGGCATGGCCCCCTGCCCCAACACCACCACCACCAAGAGGACATTTGGTAAAGCCTGGAGATATTTTTGGTTGTCACATCTTAAGGGTTGGTGCTACTGGCGTCCAGTGGGTAGAGGCCTGGGATACTGGTGACCCTACCTGTACACCATGGGAATTATCCAGCCCCCAAACATCAACAGTGCCAAGGTGAGAAACCCTGGGCTAGAGTAGTATGGACTTAAAATGATCTGTTGGGTGATGCATCCCTGCTTTAGTGGACAAACTAAACCCATGGAAAGTTTCCCTTCCTTCTCACTTCCCGGAAAGGAGGGGGAAGAGTGGGATGGTGGTGGTACATACCCCCCAGACAGCTCCCTCTTGTGACTCACAAACTTCAACTGCCACCAAAAATACAAAAGCAACTCATTTGCATAGAATCATCTAGAAGAACATAGGAAGCTCATCCTATTTCTACTAAATTTTAAAATAGGACATCCTAACTCAAAGCTTATTCATTAAGCTCTATCTAGGACTCTACACAATCCTTTTTTTTTCCTTAATTCTCCTTCAGACCACAAAAGAGAGCCAGGAAGGCAGTGAGTTGTCTGAGACCAAGCAGGTAGGCGTGGGCAACATCAGAGCTCACGAGGCCTTCACATGGCCGCCCGCCAGGCTGAGGTAGCCAACCAATGCATCGTGTGCTTCCAACCTTATTAAACTTTGAAAATAAGCAAACTCCTTCAATAAACAAATATATTCCCCCAGAACAAAGTAGTAAATGAAAGGGTATGCCAAAGCCTAACAAGTTTCAGAAAAGCGCGGCCTTCTTAAGGTTCTAAACAAAGTTCTGAAAGCACGTGCGGCAGCCCCACGTGTTTCTGCTCTGACTCACCTCCAGTCTACAACGTCGGTCTTACCTGGCTGGTCCAGCTCTCGGCTAGGGAGGGGGCACTTCCTGGTCCCTCCTACCCAGGAGGCCCTGCAGCATGCAGATTTTGGAAAATCAAAGAAGTTCGTTTCATGCTTAGGGGCGTGAGGACGGTGCACAGCAAAGACCAGGGTATTTGGATGGTAGGACATCACTGAAATGAATGTATTGCCCTATTTCAGCTTCTGCAAGAGGTGATCAGAGCCCTCATAACTTACTCTGAGAACAAAAGGACATCTCACAGAAGGGAAGGAGCACAGCACTATGGCTAATCGTTCCTTATTTGCAGAGTTTCCGCAAAAGGAAGCAATACTTGTCATTCAGGGCATAAATGCTCTTTCTCAGCATTGACTCATTAACCCCACTCAGACTACTGCCAGGAAGGCAAAGAGGTCCTGAGGATTAGCACCAGACCAGACACGGACCAACCCAGGCGTGCGAGAGTCTCCGTTTATATGAATCGGACGAGGAATAAGTGAAGGGTCCTGTTCACAGAACAGAGCGGAGCAGGTCTTTCTCCCTCCCACTCCAGGCAAGAGTCACAAAGAGAGGAAATTCAGTGAGCCAAACGTTCCACTCCTCCTACCCCTGAATCCTCGAAGACGTGGTGGGCCTGGCCCAAGGGATTGCCATCAGTCAGTACAACTGAATACAGAGAAGGCAGGCTGTGCCTCTGTGGGTTTGTTCGGCCCATGTTAATGCTGAATCCGCCCGCGGGGAGGATGTCAGCAAGTGCTCCCCCCCTGCCTGCCCCCGCCCTGCCACCGCACTGGATGGAACTCATCTGGCAGGGCCAGGAGAGGGGACACCCAGGAGGAGGGGAAAGCCATCGCCCTGTTCTGTAAGAGGGTCATTTAGTGGCAGATGTGCCCGCAGATATTCTAATATGGCAGTAACACCTTTCCGGGTGGAATTCAGGTCTGTTAGAAGCAGTGAATAAATGATGAGCTCATTGGAGGAGAGATTTGCCAATTAACAAGCAGCAGCTGCTTTTCTCTTTTTAAGGGCCCAACTGATTAAAATTGCATGCCTCATTTAAGCAAGAGTCTTGTGTACTTTACCTGGAATTAAAAAAAAAAAAAGGCTGAGCATCCTTTATTCAAAAGAAGTACATGCTTTCATGATTCATTAAAAACACTTTCAAACTGAATGCAAGTGATCAACCCACAGAAGCATTTTTTACTTGTTTTGGAAAATATACACATTTTTAATTCTTTGTTTAGCATGATCTACCTCCTTAAGGGAGTCTGCTTTGGGTATTATAAATAGAATAATAGTGTCAGGGAGCAGCAGCCAGCAGGAAGAGGGTCCGGGACCAGTGCCACCCAGGAGAGCCCCCCAAGTCTAAAAGTCCATCCCCGCTGCAGCCCGGCGCTGTGACCAGACCGAGAAAGGAGCAGGAAGCCCTGTAGGCAGATCAACACCAGGAACCATGTCTCCATCACTGGTCCTTGCAGGAGGTCCAGTCTAGTGACCCATGGAAGCCACGGGCTTCAGGGACAAATGCTCTGGACCCCAGACCAGCTCTCTGTGGCTGCCTCTGGGAAGCCAGCTCAGCAGGAAGTCAGCACCGTCCTGGCCAGCTGATGGAAAGCTACGATGGTTTCTGCCTTCCCAAAGAGCTCTGAATGGTAGGTGAGTGCCACATCAGCTCTGGCTGGAGGGTCCCGCAGCCCCTGCCCTGGCGTGGACGTGGCGGGAGCAAAGATGCCAGTGGCGAGCAGAGGCTCACCATGTTTGGCTCTGCATCCTGTTCGCCTTCCCCATGCAGGTCAATGGGATGCTCCCCAGCCCGTGGGACACACATGCATCTCCCCACAGATGGAAGTACTGAGCTGAGAAAATCAGTGTTTCCCTCCTCACCCTAATCCTGCCTCCGGGCCTTTCCAATTCCCCATCCGTCCACCCATGCTCGTGATCTTCTACACCAGACCCAGCACGTCCTCGACTTCGGAAGCACACAAGTCGGTGGGAGATGGAGAAGATGAAAAATACATAAAATAAGATGGGCTGGGTGTTATCAGAGGGGGTGAGACCCAGCCGGGCACCGGCGGAGGCACAAGGGACTGCCCCAGAGCAGAGCTCTGCCTGGAGAGTGGCAGGCAGAGGAGGGGAGGGCACCAGGAAGAGGGGGCTCCGAGGTGGGACACTCCAGAGAAAAGGGGCAAAGGCAGAGAGGTGCAGGAGGGGGCTGTGGCTGGCTAGGGCCAGCGGGATAAGAGGGAGCACATTGGCCCAGCGTCCCCTAGAGAATCTATTCAAACACTAGGTTCCCCTTTGCCGACTCTTCTCCTGCCCCTGCCCCTTCTTTCTCCGTGCCTGCTCTCAACACAGAAGAGACCAACTCACACTCCGCTGCTCTGTCTTTTCCCCCTAAAAGCTCCAGAGCTCCTGGTCTCCCAGAGGAAGGAAATGCTTTCGCAGTCACCACAGGAAGGATGAGCCCTCTTGCCTGACCTCCATCACTATAACTGACCGTTTCACCCGGAAAGTCTCCTCTGAAATTATGCGTCTTTGCAGCGAGTGGAGCATCTTGGGTCAGGGACACCCCTCCCAGCCGCCACTGAATTCTCAGTTTGCCAAACTAAGACCCAACTCCCCAGTGCCCTGCCTACAAACTAAGAGATGATAGGATAACTCAAAACCTCAATCATCTTTAATCTACATAAAAATCTCTCCAAATAAGAAAAACCTTGAGAGGCTCTTAACTGTAAGAAACAAACCGAGGGCTGCTGGAGGGCAGGTGGGAGCAGGGATCAGGTAACTGGGCGATAGGCATCGAGGAGGCACATGAGGTGATGAGCACTGGGTGTTGTATGCAACTGATCAATTATTGAACATGATATCTGAAACCAATGATGTACTGTAAGTTGGATAATTGAATTTAAATTTAAAAAAAAACCCTCTCCAAATAAATGCATAAAGGACACAATTGAAAGCCACAGAAGGAAAAGTGTATGTTTTATTCACGTATGTATATGTGTGTGTACACCCACATGCGTCACATGCAATATGGACTAAAACTTCAAAATGACTTTTACTCACAGGAGGAAGACTTCCATTGTGCAACTGAGAAAAGACGTTTGTGCTCTCAGCAAGCGGGCCACAAAGAGCGTTTCTGACCATTTCGATCGTTAGCACATTCTAGATACACACACATCTTTAAAACACTTTAAAATATCACAGGGGCGCCTGGGTGGCTCAGTGGGTTAAGCCTCTGCCTTCGGCTCAGGTCATGATCTCAGGGTCCTGGGATCGAACCCCGCTTCGGGCTCTCTGCTCAGCGGAGAGCCTGCTTCCCCCCTTCTCTCTCTGCCTGCCTCTCTGCCTACTTGTGATCTCTCTCTGTCAAATAAATAAATAAAAGCTTTTAAAATACCGATCACAGAAAATATCTGCACCCTCAGGTGGGAACGGGAGAAGGACACGCAAGGTCAGAGGCGGTGTGGCCAGTCCCTTGCCGTGCGTGCACGTGTGTGAGTGTGTGTGTGTGTTAGCAGGTGTTCATTCTTCCTCACACACAGCCCCCCTGGAATCCGATTCGTGTGTCAAGATAGAAAACTGAGGTTGTTCAAAAGGGACAAAATGCTTTCTAGGCCTTGTCACCCGACGCACGGCCAACAGGCAGACTGTTTCTTGGCCCACACCCCCTGCCCCCTTCCCAGGAAAGGCGACTCCACCCTTTTGTACGTTTAGTCCTGAATGCGCCCTCCCAGCGGGCCGGCCCCAGCACAGCTCTCCCCGTCTGTTAAAGCACAGACTTCCCTCCTGCTGCGGCCCGGCCGAGCCAGTGAACGGTTGCAGCACAATCTCTAAAAATGGAAGCGTTTCAGGGCACCTGAGTGGCTCACTCTGTTAAGCGCCTGCCTTCAGCTTGGGTCATGATCTCAGAGTCCTGGGATCGAGCCCCACATCAGGCTCTGCGCTCAGCAGGCAGTCTGCTTCTCCCTCTCCTTCGTGCTCATGCATGCTCGCTCTCTCTCAAATAAATAAATAAAATTTTTAAAGAATGGAAGGGTTTCTGCTTCCAGTAAGGTTCATGAAAAGGCAGGATATTTTACCTCTATGTGGCTCACTGTCCTCTTTGGTCTTTGGATAAAGGAGTGTGGTGTTTGCATACTCACTGGTTGTAGATACGGAGACCACTGGGCTGTACTCATATTCCCCAGAGGGACTGGTGACCTTCAGTCGGAATTTGTACAGTGTTCGTGGTTCCAGACCTTCCACAACATGCTTTGTTGCGTATCCCCTGGAAGGGAGGAGACACGCACCATCAGGACACCAGGGGATCAAATCAGCAGGCTCTGAAAGTCGCTAAGAGCAGGTAGAAGCAACGTGTAAATGCTGCCTACTTCCCGAATGATCCCACCCCGGCTGCTGTCAGTCTCCCACCCTAGATGGAGGGTGCAAAGGACAAGTCACACATCCGTGCTTTCCCTCCCTGCCCCAGTTGCAGAGTCATGAGAAAACACAGGACCTTTTTTTTTTTTTTTTTTGCTTTAAGCACAACTGCTAGTTTGGGGGTGGTTAAAGAGATAACAGATACTAACTGATGCATCACGTCATCCACAAAGAAGAAACCAGAACAAGGACAATGAAGAAATGATACCAGTGGCATTAAGAAAAACATCTGAGTTAAGAAACCAAGAAAACAGGGGCGCCTGGGTGGCTCAGCGGGTTAAGGCCGCTGCCTTCGGCTCGGGTCATGATCCCAGGGTCGTGGGATCGAGCCCCGCATCGGGCTCTCTGCTCTGCGGACAGCCTGCTTCCTCCTCCTCTCTCTGCCTCTCTGCCTACTTGTGATCTCTGTCTATCAAATAAATAAATGGAATCTTTAAAAAAAAAAAAAAACAAGAAAACAGACAAAAGTCGATATAAATATATTTACCACAGAAGCGAAAGCTCTAAAACCAAAATAAGTATTCAGCAAAACTACATGGTTTTAAAAATCATTATCATCACCAGCGAAAATAGATCCGCCTAGCCCAAAGTGAGCTCAGGAGTAGGTAGATTCCCTCACGATGCGAGCGCGCGTCCGTATCTATCGTTGCAGGAATCGTAGAGACCGAGCCCCGGATATGCGGCTTCTGAAAAGATCCTGAGGAGCGAAAATCGAGTATCGTATCCAAGCTTCGGTGGGATTCAGTGTCAGGTGTCAAAGGCTTAGCAGCCTTCCAGACCACCATAAACCAAAGTGCCCCCAGCGAAGTCCAGTGTTGCTAAGCATCCTCTGGTCTTGCTGAAGCAAATGCACCTTCATCCCCCTGGAAAGAGGAATCACACGATTGTTCAGAAAACAGAAGTCACTGGCACAACTAGGGAGGGCTGGAAGCTCTCCCTTGAATTGAGGGGACTCCAGGAGAGGACCAGACCCACGCAGGGGCCCCGGTACTCTGCAGCGATTGCCTCCCAGCCATGGGGGACAAGCGGAAGCCATTCAGCAAGCTCGTGGAGAAAGTGCAAGTTCCCACGGCCCAGGCATGGTACCTAAATGAATGAGACAATCTTGGGACTTCTCCACAGTTGAGCAGAGCCTATGAAAGTCTAACACATGCCTGCATTTTTGTTATTAGTCTCTAAGCAAATATTGGATGTGGCAGCTGAACAAATACAGAACCTAAGAAGCCCAATACTGGAACGTCTGAAGACTCGGTTGCCAGACTTTCCCCCTCTCTCTCTCTGCTCCCTCCGCCCCCAGTTCCAATCCAGCCTCCTGCTGGGGACTGTGCTCTAGGCCAACCTTGCCCAGCTGCTGCTCCCTGACATCTCCACTTGGCCACCACCTGATGCCCCCGCTGAGTCTCTCCTCCTCTCTCCACCCCCCATCTTCCCATCTCTGTTCCTGGAAATGCTCAGGCCCAGTCTCCTCACACCACCTGTGGAAGATGAGATTATTGTTCCCAAATATTGGGGGACAATTTGGGGACAGAACAAGGGTCCTGTTTCCCTCCCTGTCAAACTCAGACATGACTGTAGGACTTGCTTTGAGCAAGGAAGCAGAAGCAGGAGTGAAATGTATCATTCTGGGTGGAAGCTTCTAGAAACAGTGTGGCCTGCCCTCTGCCCATGGCCACAGTGACTGGCGACCTCCAGGCAGCGGCTGCTCCCTCAGCCGGGGCGGACATGGAAGACAGACACGGTGGAGGAGCCACGGCCGACGCACCGGGAGTGTCGTGTGGGAAACCGCTGTCCTAAAGCAGAGATTCTGAAGCTGAGGAGTGATGCAGCCTAGCTCGCCTGTCCGGGAGGGGCAAATCTAGATCTAACCCTTGATGCTCCTCTTTCTCTCCCATGTCCCATCTGAGCCACCAGCAAAGTCTTCAAGTCTATCTTTCACCTTCCTAAACTCAGCTACAGCTCGCCCTGTTCCATCCTCTCCACTTCACTTACTGTAAGAGCAGCGGCCGCCTTGCGCCTCCCTGGGCCTGTTCTCACCTCAGCAGCGAGAACGATCGTCAGAGAGCAAGTGTCAGCCAGGCCCCCAGCGACAGCCTCCCGTTGCCTCGCTGGCCTCATCCCCTGCTGCTCCTCCTCACCCACTCGACGCCCCAGGGTTCCTGGAACATACCTGGCCCCGTCCCATCTCAAGGGGGCTTCACTTGCTATTTCTTCTACCTGGAATGCTCTTCTTTCAGATACTCTCCAGACTCCAGATCTGCCTCAGCTGCTTCTTTCGCCGGATGCGACCTTCTCAAGGAAACCTTCTTTATTTACCTCTGCTCCAAACCCCCAACTTTTCCTATGTTTTCTCCTTGGTCTTCTCAACATCTGTATTTACCTACTCTGCATTTTCACTTATATCTCTTATTTGTTTTTCTCATCATGAGGGTGGAATTCTTGTCTGTTTGATCAGTGCACAACCCACGCATAGAGCAGTGTCTGCAACATAGCAGGTACCCATTAATACATGCAGACCGAATGAATGAAATACAGGATAATTGTTACTGAATGAATGAAATGCACAGTTGTCATAGGAATTTAGAGGGGCAGACAATAGGTTAGTAAGTTTCTCAGTCGAGGGAGAATCTGACCCTGTGGAAGAAATGGTGGGATGAGGGAACACTGGTCTGACAGGGAAAACAGCTGAACATACACGCAGGAAAAATCAGGTCCTATTCAAAGGACAGTAAACAGATCTCGTTGGAAGATTCATGCTCAGAAATGAGAGGGACAACAAGGCAGGCAGGTTGTAGGCAACCTGTGAAGGGCATCATGGATGGAGTTTGACCTTCGTACTTCCAGAAATGGAGACTCCCCGAACAGAGCTTGACAAAAGGATGATTAGCAAGACAGAATGGATGGCTAGAAGGCAAGAGAAGACGGACGAGGCCCATTCATTCAGCAGACGCGCTCCTGGAGCTGCATCAGGGGACGAGTCAGAAGATGGGAGTCTGCATCCTCGTGGGGCGCAAATGCCAGGACACCAGGTGGGGAAGCAGACGGGGCATTTGCAAAGGGAGAACTCACAAACCAGGTAAGGGTCTGTGAGGACATCCCCGATTCAGGATCAGCCGGCGGTGAACAGGGACAGAAACAGACAGGTAAAAGGAGGTTCTTAAATCCTAATACCAAGGTCAGACGTTTTAAACCACTTTTTCAACGGAAGGCATTGCTCGCCTTGAGGATACCTAGAGAAAGCAGGGAACAGAGCGACGGAGGTCAAGATTAACACAGTCTCATTCTGCCACCTAGTGGCGAGCCTCGGCAGCCCTTTCTCGGAGGGCAGGTCTTGCTACCAGCTCCGTGAAGCCAGACCCTCCTCCGGGCAGACCCCCCAGCAGGGCAGCACTCCTGTCTCTGCAGAAAGTGCAACTCCCCTGATAGACGCCCTGGGCTGGAGGCCAGCTCGTGGCTGCTGTGCTCCAGTGGGGGAGGACCCCCTTTCCCAGGACTGCAGGCAGAGAAGGGAAGAGGAAGGAGCATAGAGCGTGGCCCCACCTGCCCCCGCCAGAGCAGTGTGGGAGCCAGAGGACCCAGGAAAGAAAGGATGTTTCTTCCCTTCCCCATACTTATACTTCTAATATCGTAATTCATGCTTTCAGACTTCAGATAGAAATTACCTAATAGAGAATACCATGGCATGACCTCATTAAAACGCCATTTTCGAGTCATGGGGCCAGAATTATTTGCAGATGGTAACTACGTTTCAGATAAATGGGTTTGGTTTGGTTTTTTTGTTGTTTCGGTGGGTTTTGTTTTTTGTTGTTTGTATCTTAAAAAAACAAAACCACATCATTAAATCCCTGGGACATTGTCATTCAGGGAAGACTGAAATCCTCCGTTAGTGCCCTCAAGATCATCACAATGCCACCTTGAGAAAAGACTAGCAAAACGCCGGAGATGCCCTGGGCCTTGACAGCATCAGCCCCAGTCTGTGAGGCCGCCCTACAGCGCCCCGTGATGTTAGTCCCCGGAGACGTGGGCAAAACGTACACCAGATCTCTGTCATTTCTTACAACCTGAAATGATTCTACAATTATCTCAAGACTAATTAGAGTTCACAGCCATATTTGTATCACCTTTTTGGTATCCCTATGATAGTCGTTTTGCAAGTGGTAAAGCAGTCAAAAGGAAGAAAGGAGTTGGGGAAAAAATGACTTCTTGATTACCCCAGTAACATTCATTTATTAATCCGTGGGACAAGTATTCAGATGGCCTGCAAGGTGCCAACGGGGCCTAGGGGCAGGGGCATCAGATGTTAGGCAAGCAGGAATCGTTTCTGCCTCTCTCAGTTTAAATACTAGTGGGAAGATGAAACGAACATGCCAATGAGACAGATAATTCCAGCAGAGCCGAAGGTTAGGAGCACAGGAAACAAAGTCAGGACAGAGGGGATGCCTGGGTGGGAGGATGGCCATTTCTGAAGGCCTTTTGCAGAAGGGACGTTCAACCTGATATTTGCATGGCGTGAAGGAAACAGCCACGTGAACACACACTCAGGGTAACCTAACGAGGAAGGCCCCGCCCCGGGGACCAGCACCGCCTGAGGACAGCTAACCGAGAACAGCAGTGTGCCAGGAGGTCCGGAGGCATCCTGGGTAGACAGGGGGGCCCCAGCCCACATCTCCGAATCCAAGCAGCCTCCTCCAATCTCAAATCCTCTTGATTGTGTCTCTACATTTCAGTTTTAAAATATACCATTAGAATACTGCAGGAGCCAAAGAAGCTCTCGAAGGTACAGGAGGTTTTGTTTCAGAGTGACCGCTCATGCTGATTTTCCAAAAATTCTAATTCATAAGCAGCGTGCATGCAAATGATGCTGGCTCACTTTTTTCTTTCATTTCAGAATGAGTCTTTTTAGAGACAATAGAAACCATTCCAGCTCATCAGGAAATCAAAGCAAAATGTTAAGCAATTCAACATTGCACCTACGTATAAATGATACCATAAGTGTGCATTTTAGGGTCTTCTTCTTCGATTGAGAACCTGAACCACTGCTCCTGAGGTCCTTGCCGTTTTGCTCGATTTTCCAGATCCCAGTATAATTCGATGCTGTGATGAGTCACTTTGCCCACAACAGGTGGATGAGGCTTTGGGGATGGTGTGATTTCTAAAAAAAAAAAAAAAAAAAAAAAAAAGAAAGAAAAGAAAAGAAAAAAGAAAAAAAATACAGACTTTCAGGACTCCATTTCCATAAGGACCCGAGATCAGCTGAGTGCATTATGATAGGGAGAGATCAGACTGTTTTCCTCCACATGAGGCACAGATGTAAGTACTCCTCCCTGCTGCTTGAAGAATGTTGGAAAAGCTCAAGTGACAGAAAATCCAGCTGATATAGTGAGCTACGACATACTTTGATGAGAAGATCATATCCTAACCCAACCATACAATAGTTCACTTAGGGACCGTTCCAAAATGTTTTCTGTAATGTAGATGGCAAAGGATTGATATCTCTTCTAGATAAACAGCTCTTGCAGACTAACCAAGGGAAAAACCCAAAGGCTAATAACCAACCGGACGAAAGATGAGCAGTGCACAAAACATCGAAAACCATCAGCCCGTACAATGTCCACACAGACATCAGTATTCCCTGCTGGCCACAGAAACTGATAACAATCGCATATGACTTTATATCCAGTCAGACGCTCCAGACGAGAGCGCATAACTAGGAGAGGTGATGGTGTAGGGAGAGGAGAGTCTCAAACACCGCTGCCAGGGAAATGGGAATTCTAGCCTTTTTAGGAAGCAATATGGCAGCAAGTATTAAAATTAAACATACCTATAGCCACCTCTCCAGCCATCCCATGCCTACAGAAATCAGAGCACCAAAGCACAGAGGGATGCCTCTACAAGGACAGGAAATGCTGCAGTTTTTAGCAGGTTACGGCAAACGAGATGACCCACTGATAAGGGAATGGTCAAATAAATGATAAATGATGGCATGTCCCTAGCATGGGATATTACATGGTCCTATAAAAATGAACTGTAAAAGAACATAATAAAAAATGTACACATTAAAAAAATGAACTAGTTCTAGATTAGATGCCTTGAAAGGATTTCCAGGAGGCACTCTTGAATGAGATGCAGAGAAAGACGCAGAGGAAAATACAGGTTATTCTATTGCTGTGGAAGAGGACAAGGGGCACAGCACACAGGGTGGTCAGCATCTGGCTGTTGTGTTTCATGTTAGCTTCGCCTCCCCTGCTGGATGTTTAAGTTCCTTGAGGGCTGGGTCCATGTCTTACACTTTTTTTTTTTTTTTTTAAGATTGTATTTATTGGGAGAGAGAACACAAGCAGGCAGAGGGGCAGCGGGAGAAAGATAAAGAACCTTAAGCAGGCTCCACGCCCAGGGCAGAGCCCAACGTGGGGCTTGATCTCAGAACCCTAGGATGGTGACCTGAGCCGAAATCAAGAGTCAGGCGCTTAACCAACGGAGCCACCCAGGCGCCCCAGATGTCTGACACGTCTTAAAAACTCTCTGTATCTCACAGGGCCTTTCGGGCCTCAGAAGTATCAGTGATTTACCAGACCCGCTATTCACTAAGAAAGGGTCTTGTACTTCCCAGAAGCCCCGTCTTGGTAGCGGACCCACAGACCACAGTCTACTCCCCGCAGACTCCAGGGCATCCTGCAGTGTAGCCGTCCTTGAGGCAGGCAGGGCTGCCCTGATCTTGCCTGTTCCAGGCAGACAACCTAACCTATTTCCTTTACTTCCTCTGGATACACCAGGGGGCAGCCTGCAAGCTAATTTTTCTCAACTTATTTTCCTAATATTTATCAAAAGCATGGCATGATGGAGTTGACTAAACCTGGGTTTAAATTCATGCTTTGAAACAGTCAAAAACATTCAAAGTGTTTTGTGATAACTCACTAGCCTATGAAGTCGCGAATTCCAGAGTACTTCATACAATGCTATCTTACCCCGCAGCTAAAAGGAGCTAGGTCTGCGTGTAGCCTAGGTAGATGTCAAGGAGGAGGCGAAAAACACATGTTCAAAGGACCTGCTACACTGCACTGCTTCAGTTTTTACAACACAATACGAGGAATTGTTTGTGAATACACAAACATGCAGTAAAAGTTGAATACGTGGTTGGGGAGAATGCCCCCCACCAGGATAGCGTTATCGCGAAGACTTAGGGGAAGGGCCGGAGAGATCATGGGGAGGGAGACTTGCCACTGTATTTGTAGGGTTCCAGTTCTTTAAGAATTTAAGACTTATCTGGCAAAATGCTTCATTTTAAACCTATATGGTCCATGGGGCTGTATGATTTTCAATACTTGAGATATTAAGAACTATAGAAATGACTACCATGACTCATGGGGCTGTTGGTTTCCTTAGAGAAATGTATTTCAATGTTCTAATAATACTAACTAATTAGTATTATACTAATAATACTAACTAATTAGTAATTATATTAATAATTAATATTACTAATTAGCAATAATACTAATACTAATTCATATCTGTGGGGGAAAGGACACATGAGCACCTCCCCGCTGCCAGACATTCGCCTTTTGGTATCAGCATCTCCTTTAATCCCAGCAACACTGCCTGGCAGGTGCTGGAGACTCACACCCTGACGTGATGACACCAGTGCTCAGCCACCCTGTTTTCTTTTCTTTCCAGAGCCTTCTAGAACCATCCAAAGACCAGGACTAATAGACCGTTACAGATAACCCCCAATATAATTAGAAGCCAAGTAAAACTCCCATTCCAAAGATGGCTGGCCGAGAATCCCAGTCAAAATCAAGATAGGCAAGAAACTCTAATTTAATGCCAAATTTTGAAATGGACAAGTCAAATGGCTCACCATGAATTTATGTGAGGAATAAAAAGATAATGCTCCCAGTCATGCTGGGTGACGGGCATTAAGGAAGGCACGTGATGGAATGAGCACTGGGTGCTATATAAGACTGATGGGTCACTGACCTCTACCTCTGAAACTAACACATTACATGTTAATTAATTGAGTTTAAATTTAAAAAACATTCCCAGTTAAGCAAGCGTTTCTCTTGCCTTGCTCTTTACTAATCATCGATACAGTAAATTAACGAGAGACCTCGGTCTGTGAGCTCAGCACTGGACGATCAGACCTCTATGCCTGAACTTGGCACCAGTTCCCCCAGACGTGGCAATGTGCCCGCACCGGCAGCCATCTCGGGACGGCCAGGGTCCCCCCGCTGTCACCCCTCCCCCTGATCTGGCCTGCCAGAAAAGCTGTGCTGTTTGGAAAGTTGATTTGTGGTTGTTCCTCGTTTAATTTTGTTTTTAAAGGAGTGACCCAAATCTCCCTGGCCCACGGCCTCACCGCGGTCTAGCACACGTGAGCGAAGGCTTACCCAGTGCACGGCCTGCGGCTGAGACCCCGGCCCGCACGGCAGTCGTAGCCCGACACGGACGGTTTGTGCACAGACCAGCGGGGCCTCGCTCTAAGTCTTCCTTACGGAACAACAAAGCTTCCCACGATGCCAATCTCCACCTGGGCAAGAACTGCTTTGGGCGGAAAGTGATTCATGCCAGACAAGACCCTTACGGTCGGGACATGAACGAGCATTCTCATCAGGGAAGATTCTTTTTTTTTAAGGTGGCCAACAAAATAAACAGCAGATGAGACCAAACTTGTCTTGGTCTTTGGCCAACCTCCAGTCATTTGACAGGCGTGTTTGTTTTTTTTTTTAAAGATTTATTTGACAGAGAGAGATCACAAGTAGGCAGAGAGAAGAGGAAGCAGGCCCCCACTGAGCAGAGAGCCCGATGTGGGGCTCCATCCCAGGACCCTGAGATCATGACCCGAGCCGAAGGCAGAGGCTTAACCCACTGAGCCACCCAGGCACCCCTGACAAGCATGTTTTAACCCTTACAACATGATAAAAATTCCTTGATAAAAATTCTGGTATTTTTGTCATGACCTGCTAGTATGCACATTTTAGGAATTGGCTTTAGGATCCTAAAATATATGTATAAACAGGTTACAGGCCCAAGTCCAAACCTCAGGATGCCAAGGGGACACAGGCCCAGGACGGCACTGAGCCTCCGTGCGAGGAGACAGCAATGGCCGAGATGAGACCAGCGGCTGGTCTCGTCTATGATGCCCACTCGGTGCCAGCACTGTCATAGATGCTGTACGGTTAGTTACCAGCTCACCTTCCCTACAACTGTAGGTGAAGATAACAAAAATCCTTCTACCCTTATAAGGTATCAGAGACACAGAGAGGTTAAGGAACTTGCCCAAGGTCAGACCAGAGTAATAGGCAGGACCAGGCAATCTGACTCAGGAGTCCCTATTTTTAACCCTGAACCATACTGCCTCCTAGGAGCAGAGATCTGAAAGGTAGACCTGGGTGAAAAATCTTTTCATTCGATCTAAAGTTTTTTTCAAACCCTTCGTTTTATTTTTATTTTAACTCCAGTGTAATTAACATAGTGTCATGTCAGTTTCAGGTGTACAACATAACGGTTCAGCGGTTCTGCATCTTACTCCGTGCGCGTCAAGGTAAGCGTCTTCTCAACCCTCTTCCCCTTTCTCCCCCAACCCCCCAGCCACCTCCCCTCTGGTAACCGTCAATGTGGTCTCTAAGAGCTGAGAGTCAGCTTTTTCTTTTTCAAACCATTCACTTTAAGTAAGTCTTGACTTTTGAACCAGCTTAAATCCCCAGGAAACTGAAAATGAGCATGAGAAGCTGACAAGAAAAATGGAGACCCCCATTGTCTGAAGTACAGGGATGTTGCATATGGGGGGAGAAGGGAGGGGAAGTCCCTCCCGGCCCTGGGTCAGGGAGACCGTTTATCCTCGGGAACTCAGTCCACAAAACAGAACATGGTCTGAGAAGAGCACCGAACCCTAAGTAGGGGCCAAGAAGGCAGAGAGGTTTGGCTGCCATTCACCTTGACTCTGTGAACGTGGGTAGGAAGCCAGCCAGGTGCCTCTTCATGTCCAGCATGGAATGTGGAGGGAAAGATGGCAGTAGGAAGCCAAGAAAAGGTAATTATAGGGTCTGGGGTAAGCAATTAGTGGATAACCCCTAGAGAAATCTGCCAGGCCAGGGAGTATACATCATACTGGAAAAATAGGCTACACTGAGTGTACCACCGATACAGGCACAAATTCCTCTATGTTTCTCTTTTGTCACTCCCACACTTTATAAGGAAGCAAGAATTGCAGCCGGGGGCGGGGGCAGGATGAGCGTATCTACCATCCCAGCTCTGACTCCCTCTACTCTAGGAGTAACTGAGTGGCTGTATGACAAGTAACACATCTTTCTTAAGGTGACTAAAATCAACATTTTTTTTTTTTAATTTTTTTGAGAGAGAGAAAACGAACAAGCAGGCAGGAGGGTCAGAGAGCAAGAGGGAGAAGCAGGCTCTCTGCTAAGCAGGGAGCCCACTGTGGGACTCCATACCAGGACCCTGAGATCACAACCTGAGCTGAAGGCAAACACTTAAACGAATGAGCCACCCAGGCGCTCTTAAATTAGTATTTTTAAAAAACTCGAAAGCTCACCTTTTTGCTATTTAACCAAGATGTCCCTATCCATATTTGTATTTATCTTCCATCATAACCACGATTTGGGGAATTGCCTTTTATAAGTTCTAAAAAATGAATGTACAACACATCACAAACATACACTAATAGACACAAGTTAAGATGCTACTTTGTTATTTTAATTCCAGGATAGCTAATATACAGTGTTAGAGGCTACTTTTTATACAGAACTTTTAGGACTCTCTTTTTCAGTGAGTATCAGATCTTTTAAAAGATGCTTTTCCTTAAAAAAAAAATAAAAAAAAATAAAAAAATAAAAAAAAAAAAAGATGCTTTTGCTTAAGTCTGATAACCAGTGTCAAAATTTAGACAAGCTCTGGCTTCTCATGTCACAAGCTCTGGCTTAAAACTTAACTTTCCTGACAATACCAACAAAAAGGAAGAAACAAACCTTACCTTCAACTTTGTGTGGTTCCTTTAAACAGTTGGGAGGTTCTGTCCATCATGGCTAACTTATCTGAAAAGTTTTCCAATAGGAAACAGGTTGGTGGTGGCCAAGGTCGGGGTGTAAGGGGGGGCGCGGAGTTGGTGGGGGGGAGTAAAGGGGAGGAAATGTATGAGCTTCTAGCTACAAAGTAAGTCAGAAGAACATAATGCACCATAGACATAGTAAGCATACATAAACACCATCATTCTACATCTTCGCAAGTTGGTAAGAGCAGATCTTAAAAAGTCCTCACTACAGGAAGCAAAGAAAAATGTTTTGTAACTAAGTGTGGGAACCGATGGTGACTAGACTCCCTATGGGACCCCAGTGCCACATACACGAATATTGAATCACTCTGTTGTACACCTGAAACTAATGTTGTAGGTCAATTATACCTCAATAAAATAAATACCAAAAGAAAAGGTTTTCCAAATTGTGAAAAAGGAAATACTACAAGGCAGATGGCAAAAAGATGATTGCGTGAGGATTTATGCATGTGTTGTGCACCACAGACGTTCTTTCTAAGAAAGTTCTTCTGCAAATCTGACAAATAGGACAGTTTCATGCCCCTCCTGCCATTTGTCAAGTGACAAATAATATGAACATAAAATATAGAAGCCTCCACACACTGTCACCATTAGTCCCAGTGGTTACAAAGATGGTAAAAAAAAATATGGCTCTCAAGCACACAAGAAATCCACCTTTTAAAGAACTATCATTTACAAAGTATAGGTCTAAATACGAATGCTATCAAGTGTAAGTAAGCCACTGTACACCCTAATTTTTTTAAATTTGGGTTGTAATAATATAATAAAACAGAAAAGTACCAACCCTATAAAAGGAGATTCAAAGGAGGAATTAGTACCAACATCCAATTAACCTGGTCTTCTAATGATGGGCATGGGATCTGAAAAGCTACGGAGAGAACTCATGATCACAGTCCATATTGAAATTAGTCATGATTACTGTCACAGAAAGCAGAAAATGATGGAGAAGCAAATAGGAGTGTCATCGCTGTCAATACAGGATACCACAAAAGCAGAATGGCCCTTTCCCTATCCTTCCAAAGACACCTGCAGATTTACTGAGGTCAGATTTCATTGACAAGGGACATCTGCAGCCTGGCCTCGAGTGGCAGATGGTTTATAATGAAGATGACAGAACACTGAGGGGACACGATATAAAGGACGTGGTGACTGTCACCTCGAAGCAATTCGTCATGGCTTGACCATCTATTTATAGCAACCATGAAAATCAAAACCATATTCCAAATCAATATGACAAGGAGATCGTAACTGTTCCCACACCCTGGGTTTTTATAAGAATCCTATGATGTTTGCCATGAATACGTACCAAAGAAGGAATTTTCAAATATCACAGTAGCCACAGAGCAAGGATGGCTTTTCCTTTAACTTAAAAATGAGATGCGACAGCCAAAATGGCCTTAGCTCCACCAAACTACCTTATTGTTTTCATAGAACGGGATCCTATGAAACCCTAATAGATGAAAGGACCAAGGACAGAAGTAGATAAGCTGGAAAAATTATAACCACCAGGAAATACAATTAAGAAAATGTTCAAAGTTACTACTAATCAAAACGGAGTGTTGAGAAAGCAAAGACAGATCCATGGACAAGAGAATGAACTGGGGGCTGCTGGGGTGGGGGAGGCGGGGTGAGGCTGGACAACGTGGGTGACGGGGTGCGGGAGATCCAGGCTTACAGTTCTGCACCAGATAAGTCACGGGAATAAAAGACACAGCACAGGGAAGACAGTCCCTGATCTTGCAACAGCATTTACGGTGACAGATGGGAGCTACACTCAGGGTGAGTGCAGCGTAATCACCGCGCTGTAGGTCATGCTGTTACAAGTCACGGAACATTCTGTGTCAACTATATATACTTCAATGAAAAGGAAGCAGGGTGGTGGCGGGGCGGGAGGGATGTTAAAATAATTGAGGTACATTTTATTTATAAAATCTGATGAAAATTAGCACAGGGTATTACCTTTGCATGTTTTTTTTTTAAGATTTTTTATTTCTTTGATAGGGAGAGACACAGTGAGAGAGGGAACACAGGCAGGAGTGGGAAAGTCAGAAGCAGGCTTCCCACCGAGCAAGGAGCCTGATGCGGGGCTCGATCCCAGGACCCTGGGATCATGACCTGAGCCGAAGGCAGACGCTTAACGACTGAGCCACCCAGGCGCCCCTTACCTTTGCATGTTTAAGGCTGTGACAAATCTGGTTTACCTACAGATTGTGGGAGGTCCTGAGCACAATCCTTTACTAAAGCTATTTGGCCATGTTCCACAAGGATTATACAATATCCCACCTGGTGACTCCTCGCCTAGCAATATGTCCAAAGAAAATAATCCGAAACCAAAACATAAATATAAAATCTAAAGGGTTTTTGTATTGTGTGTACTTTTACTCCATATTGTAAAAAATAATAAAAAAATAAAGTCAAACAAAAAAATAGAAAAAATAGCATAGTGTCCTCACTCCCGGTGCGCAGCTTCAATTACTAGCATGACCAGCGCCACTCTTACTTCATCTCTGCTTCCACTATCCCCACCGCTCCCCCAAACCTGGATTATTTAATAGCTAGATTTTAATGAGCCTTCACTTTGTATCAGACCCATGTTTAAGCAATTTGCAAATCACATCTATTGCACTCCTCTATCACTGATATAATATATCACTTAATCTTTAAAACAACTCTAGGAAATCCTAGAATTCCCTCCATTTTACAAATGGACCATAGTTAGAGGACAGACAGCTTGCCAGGCTACATGGGGGCATCCAGTCGGCAGCAGAGCAAGGCTTGGAACCCAGGCAATACGACACCACAGCCATGCCCTTAACCTCTCTATAAGCCACCTACAAGCTCCCTACATTTGACTACACATGCACTTACATAAATGATAACAGAAAAGCCAAGAAAATCACCTTAGCATCCCTGGTAGCCATAAAAACTGCAAATGATCTAAATGTTCAAGAACATGGAATTTGTTGTATGCACGGTGGTACATCATTTATATGCAAAAATATTTCGCCACTAAAAAGCCACATGGGAGAATATATACTAATGTCAATATGTTTGCCATGCTAAGGGAAGAACTCAAATTTGCATAGACACTGATTATAATAGTATAAAATATACAGATGCATATGCAGAAAAACTTAGAAAAATGAAAGACAATTAGAGCAGGATTTATGGCTGATTTGGGGGTAAGTTCTATTGTCATTACAGCATTGGATATGGAAAAAAAATCCAAAATGGGATTGCACATTTTCACGTATACTAATGAAAACAAAATTTAGCAAAGATCAACAATCAGCCTCAACTCTCTCTCCCTGAGCTTACATGTACCTAAAAGAAACAAGTTGATAAACAAGTCTGATAAAAATATCCAACAAGTCAGGGCGCCTGGGTGGCTCAGTGGGTTAAGCCTCTGCCTTTGGCTCAGGTCATGATATCAGGGTCCTGGGATCGAGCCCCGCATCGGGCTCTCTGCTCAGCAGGGAGCCTGCTTCTCCCTCTCTGTCTGCCTCCCTGCCTACTTGTGATCTCTGTCTATCAAATAAATAAATAAAACCTTTAAAAAATATATATCCAACAAGTCAGTGTGGATGCTTCGTAGCCTAAGATGCTTCAGTTACACTCCGGCTCAGGTTACTGACCATGTTAGTGTCAAGCCGATATTCTGCACCTACTTCCAAGGAATAAGTTTACTTTACATCAATTCATTCAGCCTATCTGTGGGACACTGCCTATGTCCCGATGGCACAAGCATGACCCAGACAGAGAGGGGGAGGCGATAAGAGAGCTGACAGCAAACAAAAGCAAAGCAGAAGCACGCGGCAGGGAGAGGAGAGGCAGCAGGTGCATCTTGGGTTGAGGGGGCAGTGGCGGCTGGGAGGGCTGGTGAGATGCTCTCAAGTGCCGTGTCAAGGCACAGAGGGATAAGTCTAGCAGGGCCTGTGGGCAGAGAGGACACCATCTATTAAGAAGCATTTTCATTTTCTTTGGGGCGCCTGGGGGGCGCAGTCAGTTAAGCGTCCGACTATTGGCTTGGGCTCAGGTCGTAATCTCAGGGTTGTGGGAATCTTGAAGCCTGTTGGGCCCCACGCTCAGTTGGGAGTCTGCCTGTGACACTCTCTCCCTCTCCCTCTGCCCTTCCCCTCAACTCACTTTCAAAAATGAACAAATCTTTTTACAATTTTAATAGAAACATTTTCCTTTTCTTAGAAAATTTCCTTATATTTTTATTGCCAACCACCCTTATCTCCTAAGAGAAAATAATATAAAATGCAAACTACTTAAACCTGCTTCTCTCTACTTCGCTAGAAAGCTTTTAGAGGAAAACAGAAACCACACATAAAGCAAAACTCGACTAGCAAAAAACAAAAAAGACACAACCTCCCAGAGTAAGAATTAGGAACCGTAGGCTCATGTCCTGGATCCACCACTTGTCTCCTGCCTCAGGAAAAAGAGGATAAATAAGGAGGACTGCCTGCCTCCTTTCCTCCCTCCCTCCCTCCCTCCCTCCCAAATTGCCTACAAAGAAAAAGCCACAAAATATTGAAAAGTGATTTGAAATGTATAAGGAGCTTCAACATAAGATAGGGGTAATGCTTTTGAAACCATTCACTTACTTAGTCCTTTTCGCTACGTGGAAACCCTGCTTGGAATCCCATGTGGGTAGCAGATAGTAGACAAAATAGGAGATGTGTTTCCAAACCATTTCTCGCCCGGACTATGTTCTGCACAGGACACTCAAGCTACAGTATGCCTAGACCTCTCGATGACCTCCATGCACAGATGAGGAACAGGGAGGAAGAGACAGGCTCAGACAGGTAAAGCAGCCTGTTCAAGGCTACAAAACTGGTAAGAGGGGAGCAGGAGTTGCAGCCCAGGTCTCTAACTGCAGAGCCCGCGTGCAGCCTGGTGCGGGGCTTCTGAGCTTCTCAATGGAAATGAGTAACGAATCCAGGTAAGAATGACAGCCTTTCCAAACCAAATATGAAAAGTCAACTTGCTATTTATATGTTTTTGCCAGAGAGCAGGTCACTGAAGTTTAGACTATATTTAGAGTGAATATGGTGGGATATTTTAATAGCAGCAACAGAACGATGTTATGTGCATCTGCCTAGCTTACATACATGAAGAAAATTGCACTAAAGAATACGACCAAATATGCAGCAGAAGCGGAATGTCAATCAAGCACATGCACCCTCACCGATCATCAGGGAAGGACTTCAAAGGGGAGTTCACCGTTATCAATTTTATGAAAATCAAAATCTGCTGGTTGCAGGGAAGAGGAACAGTTGGACCGTTCCCGGACTGCCAGCGGAAGTACAAGCTGGGAAATCTCTTCGGCGAGCCGTGTCCGGGTGAAATGCCTTCTGCACCACCCAGCATTCCACTCCCAGCCACGGTCCCTGATGTGGCAGGAATGTTCGCGGTGACTTTGCATTTGGAAAACACTGGAAACCACCTCCATCGCCAGCATGAGAAGACTGAACCAATTATAAATAACCGTAATAACAAAAGAACAGAACATAAGGGGCAGCACACACAGGTGTGTTTCTCTTGTTCTTGTCTTACTCACTGCCCAAGTGAATGGGTACCCAGATAACCTGCACTCCACAATCACCTTAAAATGTTATGCAAAGGCGGTTCCATTTCAAATTCAGACACCTCCAGGAGTCATGTGTCTTTAATATTTCCTACATTCCAATGACACATGCAATCCCACTAGAGACCGGGCTCCCGGAGGAGAGTAGACTGAGCCAACACCACTTCATACATGCTGGATTCGAGGTGACATTATTCAAATATTCAGGGAATTGTCCTTTAACTCCTTAAAATAGGTTGCAATTCATTCAACCATCAAAGATAAGGAGTCTGAACACAGGATGTTTTATTCCGAGCCGTCAGTGCTTGTCCGTGCTCAGACCGCATGCCGCGGGCCAGCCGGTGAGAGAAGCAACGGCTCCAGGTAAACTGGGCTTTCTATGCTCCTGTTGCAGGAGCTCAGATCACTGTGCCGTCCGTCTTCTAGTGCACGCCTGGCATCCCATAGGATGTGATACTTTGTCTCCGGACACAGGTTTATCAGCTGCCTTGCACAGAGCCCCATAAAAACTAACTCAACCCGGCCTGTAACATAAATAACCATATTGTTTGAACCCTTCTTCATCACACGAATATAGTGGAACTATGCGTACTGACAAGAATCTTTGCAATCCTACAGCTTTTGAACACATTTTGTGGTTTCAAGTGATTATAACAGGGGTCATCGTCTTAAATTTCTCTCAAACTATTTTCCTGCTCTGTTCTCTATCCAACCAATCTCTCTCTCCTACTTATTCTCTAACATTTACTTTTCAATATCTTTTTTTGAATGTTACTGTGGGGTAGGCACTCTAAGTATTGAGGGTAGGGTAGGATGAGACAGACACTTCTAGCTCTGAGTCCACAGTCTTGCAGGAGATAGAAACATTACACAAAGACATCTCCCCCCAAAAATCAGTTATGATCATTGCTCTACAAGAAACAGACCAATGTGCTGAGAGGCTTTTGATCGCATGTATCAAGTGTGCAGCCCAAAAAGGGCCATTATGACATTATAGCAAGAAAAATGACTCATCATGCCACTTAAGTTGATGGTAACATAAGGTGCAAACTTGCCCCCGTACAAAATCCAAACCAAAAACTGAATTGGATCATTTTAATAGCAACTGAGTAGTCTAATATTAATACCTCTAGAGAAAAATTTAACCCTCATCATGGACGTAGAGGGCTCTCTTGCTATCCAAAAATAGAACGTTCCTGTGAAACTTTTTATAAGCCAAAATGGCATAACACAAAGAAGCAATTATCACTCATTTATATGGAAAAAAATTGTTAGCATTCACAGACCCAAAAGAGAGACTCTCATGGGCTTTTCTGGTACCTTAGGACTTATCTGGTTATTAGGTACATGAAATAAATGGAGATGAAGCACAGATGCTCACAGACACAGGTCAAAGCTCTGGCAGCTGGAAGAAGCGATGCTGAGTGGGGTCCTAAAGTGAAAATCCTCTTCAGATTTCTATCAGCAAAAACGGGTACTAACGTAGGGCTTTGTAAAAGTGAAGAGGCATAACATGAACATTTGAAATGAAGGGGATACACGTACTCAGTAAACTGCAATCTTTAAGAGTTGTGATTAATGAAAACATCGCGGTTTTCTGTTACACACCAACCCATATTTCCCACATGCTGGCGCTCTTCCAAATGGGGTTTTTTTGTAGCTCATAGCCCCGCCCCTGCTTCTCCAACATCACTTTGGCAGTGTTTGCAATAAAAAGGATGAGCAGAAGGGATGACCGAACTTAACATATACAAACTTTTTTTAACCAAAACTCTCTCCAAGCTCACTCACTCTAAATAACTTACCAGGGTCTACACAGGAAAATACACTGCACTTTGGCAGCCAGTATGGAAAAAACCAGGATCATAAATCCGGCATTAATTATAAATAATGGTCATTGTTCTTTGCATTTATCAGAATAATGTCCTGAATAAGAAATCCCCTGCTTCTATTAGGGGGTTGTTTGGGCATTCATGGGTTTCCTGGCTCCCATCAGGTCTTGGCGGCCAAGATTCATGACCAGACACTTTGCTGTACATAGTAGCTAAACCTGTTCAACAAACAAAATTCAGAGGCAGCTACTATGTTAGAGTTGCCTTCCAAAAAGCCCTCTCCTCCAGTGTGTAGGAAACAGTTTGAAATAGACTTCCTTCCCCCTCTCTGCACCTGTTACGAATGTACAGATTTGATCTGGGCTTGAAGGCAAATAAATTTCTTGCATCCTCTGAGCCAGCTTGCTTCCCCTCCTTTCCACCCCCGCCAGCTCCCTTCCTCCACGTCTTTTCCTCTTTACACACTTGCATCCTCCCCAACTTGTCCCTTAGATTTCCAGAAAATGCATAGGAAATGTTGACTTGAAATTATCCCTAAACCACAAGCTTTTATTTTTACTCCTACAATCTTACAGTTGCATGGAAATATGTATCGCTTTCTAAATGGAGACTATAAAATTAATCCTACAAATGAAAATCGGCACACAAAAGCACTCAAACATAACCTCAATTAAAAGGCAAAGTCATTACCGTCCAATCAGATGACTTCTGAAAAATATGCTGTTCTGTCTTAAAAAAAAAAATAAAAACCGTATGTCTTACTATTTTCAAAAAGAAAGATGGTTATTCAGATATTGGAAATTTTTTAAAAGAATTCTCTGGATTAAACACATCCCCCCACCAAATGATGACCATTAGCAATTCAATGAAGATTCAAAGATTTCTTGAGCATGGGTAGAGCAGATCCAGTATCAGGCTACTGATATTCTTGCATGTTAATATATGTGGCTTTAACACAAATTTTAAAAACAAACTATTCTCTGTATATGATAACCTTGTACAGATAATACTTCAATAAAAACTGTGGTGCATTTAACTTTACACAGTGATGCAAGTATTCTTATAAGACATTTCTAGAATTGGGGCACCTGGGTGGCTGAGTGGGTTGAGCCTCTGCCTTTGGCTCAGGTCATGATCTCAGGGTCCTGGGATTGAGCCCCACATTGGGCTCTCTGCTCAGCCCCTCTTCCCCGTTCTCTGCCTGCCTCTCATTGATTATTTGAAAAATAATCTAATGTGTTATTTATAGATACACACATGTAGGAGAATTGTAAGAGCATTTATTCAGCAAATACTTAACTGAGAGCCTACTATGAACTATGCACTGATCCGATACTGGGGATTTCACAATAAATTCAACACAAACCTCCATGTTTATGTTTAGCGGTTGAGGGAAAGACACTAAACAAAATGAATAAACAAAATACAGGAAAAGTTAGGACAAAAATTTACAACCACACATAATGCAAAGATTTCTTACATAGGACATGGAAAGCATTAACCACAAAAGGAAAAGAAAAACTGATAAATTGAGTTTCAATAAAATTAAACACTTCTGATCTTTGAAAATCACCATTATGAAAATAAAAAGGTATATGGAGAACAGGGGGAAAATGTTAGTGATTCATATATCTAATAAAAGACACAGGTCTAGAACATATTAAAAAAACATTTATTCTTTTTTTTTAAGTTTTCCCAACACCATTTGTTGAAGAGACTTTTTCCCCATTGGATATTCTTTCCTACTTTGTCAAAGATTAATTGACCACATAATTGGGTTCATTTCTAGGTTTTCTATTCCATTCTATTGATCTATTTGTATGCCAGTGCCATGCTGTTTTGGTGACTCCAGCTTTGTACTATAACTTGAAGTCTGGAATTGTGATGCCTCTGGTTTTCTTTTTCAAGATTGCTTTGGCTATTTGGTAAAACCAACAAAATTCCAAGAATAACCAAAGTACAAAAGCCGAGGAATCTAAGTGTTGGCAAGGATGCGGTACTATAACTCACGCATTACTCGTAGAAATCTAAAACTGTGCACTTTGGATAACTGGCAGTTTCTAATCAAGTTAAATATAGAAACTGAGCATTGAAACAACAGCTCCACCCTGACCTATCTATCCAAAGTGAATGAAACAGGTCTACAGACTTGGACATGAACGTGCATAGCACCTGTGTTCAAAACCAACAAAACCTGAAGACATACCGAATGCCCATCAGTGGGTAAATGGAGACATTGTGATATATCTATACATTGAAGTATCACTCAGCAATAAAAAGGAATGCATAGATAATTCATAATATCCAATGAACAGTTATTATACTGTTGACACATGTAGCAGCAGATAAAATTCAGAACCATTATGCCGAGTCACAGAAACCAGACAGAAGTGTTCACATTGAGTGACTCCACTTACATGGAGTTCTAGAAGACACAAAGATCCCTAGTGACAGTAATCAGAGCAGTGACTGCCTGGAAACGTGCCTGCAAGGTAGCACAAGGGCCTAGGGGGATTTTTTTGGTGATAGAAATGCTCTGTATCTTGACTGAAGTGGTGGTTACACAGGTGAATACATCTGTCAAAACTCCACGTACTATATACTTAAAATGGGTACACTTTATCATATCTCAGTAAAGTAGGTTTTTAAAAGAAACAATATATAATATATGATATGATCCTAAACGCTAAGGAAAAATTTCAAGCAGGGAATGAGACCAGAGAGGGTGGCGTCAGTTGCAGTGTTAGATTGGGGTAGCGGAGGAAGACTCACTCCACTGGGGTTGTGACCTTTTTTTTTTTTTTCAAGCGAGCGCACAAATAGGGGCAAAGGGCAAAGAGAACAGGAGCGAGAATCTGAAGCAAGCTCCACGCTCAGTGCAGAGCCCAATGCAGGACTCAATCTCATGACCCTGAGATCCTGACCTGAGCTGGAATCAAAGATGTGGATCAAGAACGGGTAGAGCTGAGAACACGGTCATGGAGGTACTTGGAGAAAGGGCGCTCCCAGAAGCCAGCACAGCTAACACAACTTACAGGCAGCAGCAAGCCCAGCATGTTTCCTGAACTGCAACAAGGCCAGTATATTAGAGGATCATGAGCAAGACTAGGAGAGGATGAAGGGAGAGAAGTCCGGGGTGGGTATTCTCCTGTGCAAAGGGTGCACAGGAGAATACCATCCAGGATGTTTCAGCCACTGCAAAATCTTTGACTTTGGTGCTGCAGGAGATGGAAAGTCATTCGAGCTTTCTGAGTATGGGACGGACACAATCTGATTTAGGTTTTAACAGGAACCCTCCGGCTACCATATTTTAAAGAGACCAAAGTGAGGTAAGGGCAGGAGCAGGGAGACCAGTCAGGACGCCACTGCAGTAACCAGGTAGAAACAGGATGGTGGTGAGGGCCTGGGAGGTAGGAGGTCGGGTCCTGGAGTGATCAAATACAGGCAACAAAACCTGTCTGACTCTTTGAAGAACACTCCAGTCCACAATGATTAGAGCTGGGGTAGGACACACCTTTTGACACACCTTTGTTCTCACAAAAGGCAGAATTATCATCGAGATATAGTCCACCTCTTTCAACCCTGTTTCAATTTTTAAAATACTGTAAAATGTGAGCAGGGCTCAGATCCATCAGGAACCAATGGAAACAGAAACCTGGGCTTCATTGTCCCGGAACAACCAGAAATCAGGAAAGAAGGAATCTGTTGAAGCAGAGAACCAGAGCCAGAGAAGCAGGGAGTCAGAGCACGGAAGGACCAGAGCTGGCCTCATCAGCAGGCAGCGGGGCCTCAAGCTGACGAGGCCAGAGCAATACAGCAACCATGTCGCTGTATTTCCTGGAATATTTCCTGGAACCTGGAAAGCAACAAGCAGCTCTGGAGTCAGACTCTCCCATTCTAAGTGAGGGATCCAAAGCAGCCATGGTTCCTTTAAACCCCTCAACTACCTCTGGGGCAGAAGCAAATGTTCTTTGATGGAAAGACCCCCCCCCCCAAGTTATTAACCACACAGTTTAACATCAAATAAAGATTACCAAACACAAAGGAAGGCAAGCTACCACACAGTGAGGAATATAGACCCTTATATTAAGCATGCCTTTTTCATTCTAACGTTATGACATCTGGGGCCTTACTGACCCTGGGGAGACTGCCCCTCCCAGGCCTAGCCAGTTCCTAGAGGCCATGAATTTGCCTTTCAGGGCACCTTTCATGTGAAAACTAGTCAATCCAAAGCATACACTTCCTCTTACCTCCTATAAGCTCTTAAACTCTAGGCCAATATCCACCATCCTACCCACCTATTAGAAGCCAAAACAACTGGGACAGCCCCTATGCCCCAGAGCCTGCAGGAATTATTCAATGTAGCCAATACTTTGTGAATATATGTTATTTATTTATTTGAGAGAGAAAGAAAAAGAGCACAAGCAGGAGAGAGGGGTAGAAAGAGAGGGAGAAGCAGGCTCCCCTCAGAGCAGGGAGCCCCATGTAGGACTCGATCCCAGGACCCTGGGATCATGACATAAGCCAACTGAGCCACCCAGGCACCCTCAAAGTAGTCAGTCTTAAACCTGCTTATTCTGCCTGTCTTTCCCACAGAAACCACAGTGAAGAGTCTTGTCCACAGTCCTCCTTACTCTCCCCTCTGCCTCCTGACTGACCTGCTACTTCCCTGTGTGTCCTCCTCTCCACAGGGCATGGCATGCCCCCTGTTCCTGCGAACTGTGAGTCACAAACTCTCTTTCTGATGGTGTGCACCTCACCATAACTGAATAACAAACCCACATTAAAAATGTCCTCCAAGAACCGAAGAGGTTGGAATGGTTAGATTCAGATGATCTAAGAGTTATATAGTAAGTTTTAAAGAAATAAAAGATTTACAAAGTTGAACATAAAACAGAAAACTATTAGGAATGCCCAGAAATATCTGACCAAAAAAAGCATATGGAAATTCCAGAAATGCAAATAAAATTGTTGAAATAAAAACCAAGCAGTGGATTACATGGCAAATAAGCAGAAATATAAAGATATGCCTGAGGAACTCACCCAGGATGAAGCAGATACAGAAAATGTAAAATAAAAAAAATTTTTTTTAATTTAAAAAAAATGTAAAATAGAGGTTAAGAAAAATAGAAGGGGAAGATCAACATACAGTCCCTCAGACTGCCAGAAAGGAGGACTAAAGAGAGTAGAAAGGCAACGTTTAAAGTCTAACCACTGAAAATGGACCGTAACTAATTAAAAATACAAGTTCACAACTTCAGAAAGAAAAACATATCCCAAGTGGGATAAATAAAAACATACCTAGACACAAACATGAAACTATAGAACATCAAAGGCAATGGCAAGATCCCAAAAGCAACTAGAGAGAAAACACGTCCCCTCAAAGTAAGGTCAGGAGGAGACAAGAATTCTGAATGACAACACAGGAATATCTTCAGAGGGAAGAGAAAAAGCAACCATCAGGCTGAGCAGCACACTCACTAAAAAGTCTCTTCAGGAACAAGAATGAAATAAATCCTTTTATCAATTAAAAAGGCAGGCATTTTTTAAAGATTATTTTTTATTTTAGGGATGGGGAGAGGCAGAGGGAGAGAGTAAGAGAGAATCTCAAGCAGACTCTGCCCTGAGCAAGGAGCCTGACACAGGGCTTGATCCCACCCTGAGATCAGGACATGAGCCGAACCCAAGAGTTGGACGCTCCACCAACGGCGCCACTCAGGCGCTCCCCCCACCCCCCCCCAAAAAAGCATTTTGCAAATATTTGCAAAACCTATCAGATAAAGGACTTGTATCCAAAACATAAACAGACTTCTTAAAATTCAACATTAAGAAAACAATTAAGAGGGGCGCCTGGGTGGCTCAGTGGGTTAAAGCATCTGCCTTCGGCTCGGGTCATGATCCCAGGGTCCTGGGATCGAGTCCCATATTGGGCTCTCTGCTCAGGGAGCCTGCTTCCTCCTCTCTCTGCCTGCCTCTCTGCCTACTTGTGATCTCTGTCAAATAAATAAATAAAATCTTTTTAAAAAAAATTAAGAAATTGACAAAAGATCTAAATCAATATCTCACCAAAATGACCTACAGATGGCAAATAAGCATATGAAAAGATACTCATCATCACACACCAATAGGGAATTGCAAATTAAAACAACATGAAGCCACCCAGCACCTATAAGAATAGATGATATCTGGACACCTGACAATACCAAATGCTAGCCAAGATGCCGAGCAACTAGAACTCTTGCTCATTGCTATTGGTCCGGCCACTCTGGAAGACAATTTGGCAAGATCTTTCTTTGGCTGAATTCTGTTTTGTTTTGTTTTGTTACAAAGCTGAATGTAGTCTTACCATATGACACACCAATCAAGAGCCCAAGTAATTACCCAGTTGATTTGAAAACTTACATCAACACAAAAACTTGTGTGAGAATGTTTACACGACAGCTATACTCATTGTTGTCCCCAACTAGAAGCAATAGGTCCTTCAGTAGGTGAAGGGACAGGGGATCTATGGTGCACCCCATAGTGGACTGTTATTCAACAATGAAACCAATGACCTGGCAAGCCACGAGAAGAATCTTACATTTACATTGCTAAGTGAAAGAAGCCAGTCCAAAGAGGATACATCCATACCATTCCAATCATAGGATATTGTAGCAAAGGCAATCATCTATTCTTAAAGGTGGCGAGAATAAAAAATCAGTAGTTGCTGGAGGTTTTAGGGTAGGGATGGAAGGATGAGTAGGTGAGACACAAAAGATTTTTTAGGGGTGCCTGGGTGGCTCAGTGGGTTAAGCCTCTGCTTTCAGCTCCAGGTCATTATCCCAGGGTCCTGGGATCAAGCCCCGCATCGGGCTCTCTGCTCAGCAGGGAACCTGCTTCCCTTCCTCTCTCTCTGCCTGTTTCTCTGCCTGCTTGTGATCTCTCTCTCTGTCAAATAAATAAATAAATAAAAAGATTTTTTAGGATAGTGACACTCTTCTTTATGAACGTCTAAAGGCGGATACACAATACTATGAATTTTTCAAAAACCACGGAACTCTACAGCCCAGTGAAGCCTAATGCACATTTTTTAAAATCATTTAGGTAGTTGAGGAACCCCAAGGTGGAACCCACAATGTGATAAAACAATCTTTAATTGTTACAGATGTATGAAACCACTTCGTTGACGGGGAGGGCAAAGGGTGCCACCCTAAGTAACTGAAATGTGTAGAGAGTCAGATCAAGGGAAAAGAAACCGCCCACAAATACTGTACTCCAACTGATATACTGTTTCCCACAGGAGTCCAGGTTAACAATTGTTAGTTGTGCATGTATGCTGGAGCTGAACAATTAGTAAATGAATAGCAGATGGTGAGAACCAAATCCATCACTACTGGAGGGAGACCTCACAGGCAAGCAAGGAGCGGAGGCTAGAATGGTCCACATGTTAAATTATAGTTGGAGTCATCAGTATGAACTCATGTGTAGCTTAACTTACATATACATATATGTACATGTGTGTCCACACTCCTGTATTTCTTTGCTCTGTCAACTGGGAAGCCCTAAAAGCAATGATACCCCAATAAATAGCAACAAGCAAGGCCAGCACCCAGACCTTAGTTTCTAATATTATTCTTCAGTTAAGAAGAAAGCCAGCCCTTGGAGAAAAGGCTGATTCTAGAAATGGGGCAGGAAGCACACAAGATGAGTTTTCAGCCTCTTACAGTACCAGAAAGTTAATAGTTTAAAAAAAAAAAAAGTCCACAGTGTTCAAGAGACATGGGCACCAATTCTTACAGTGCCAGAAAGTTAATGGCTTAAAAAAAAAAAAAAAAGTCCACAGTGTTCAAGAGACATGGGCACCAACTGAAAAACTCCCAATGACTCAAGCTGGAACATTAAACAACAGAATGAAGTTAGTATTGGACTACACCCTTAAACTATAAGGTATAGATCCAAATTCCAAATGAATGAATAAACAAATCTGAAAGAAGAAACAAATCCCCCATGCAGAAGGACTTCAGATAATGTATAGGAACGATCTGCTTCCAGGAGGTAGAACATAATTGCTCGCTCCTTCAGTGTGGGCCACACGTCAAGTTCCATAAGGACAGGAGGGAGGAAGGGACTTCAGCTGGAGAACTCTGACCGACACTAAACCCTATCCCACCTAGGTGGTTCCAATTGACATCAACAGTGCCTCATCAGTGCCATGAAAATGACATTTTTATCCCTGTGGTCTTCTACCCAAAACCCACGAGCTCAACCTAATCTGGAGAAAAAGTTCCGTTAAATCCCATTGAAAGACTTTCTACAGAACACGTGAACAAGCCTTTCTCAAAATTGCCAAGGTCATTGAAAACAAGACATGTCTGGAAAACTGCCACCACCAAAAATTGTAAGGACACCTGACCACTAAATAATGGGGTATTCTGGGTAGAATCATGGAAGAAAAAGAAAGGCATTTGGTAAAAACTAAGGAAATATAAATAAAGTGGAGACTTTAGTTAACAGCAGAAACTGGGTGTGGGTTACATAGAAACTATATACTATTTTTGATTTTTTTGTGAATCTAAAACTATTATAAAAATAAGCTGTTTTAGGGAAAGAAAGCATTGGGATGCCTGGGTGGCTCAGTGGGTTAAGCATCTGCCTTTGGCTCAGGTAATGATTCCAAAATCCTGGGATCGAGCCCCGAATTGGGCTCCCTGCTCAGCAGGGAGCCTGCTTATGCCTGCCTTGCCCTCTGCCTGCCACTCCCCCTGCCTGTGCTTATACACTCTTTCTCTCTGTCAGGTAAATATATAAATAAATCTTAAAAGAAAGAAAGAAAGAAAGCATCACCAATATGATCAGAAAATATTACCTATAAGGAGGGGGGGGAAATCAATCAATAGGAATGAACCTAGAAATGCCACAGATGATAGAATTCATAGACAAGCACACTAAGCTAGCATAAGTATGCTCTAGGTGTTCAAGAAGATAAACACGAGCAAGATGAGAAAAGAACGGAAGACATAAAAAGTGTCTAATTGGACCTGTGTGAAAGATACAATAGGAAATGAAAAATAAACTGATTAGAATTTATAGCAGATTGTACATGGTAGAAAAATGTCACTAAATTAGAAGACCTAGCCATTAAAAATAAAATAAAATGGTAAAATGATACCTGGCTGGCTCTGTGGGAAGAGTATGTGACTTGATCTTGGAGTTGTAAGTTCGAGCCCCATGTTGGATATACAGATTACTTAGATTAAAAATTTTTTTTCTTTTTTTAAAGATTTTATTTATTTATTTGACAGACAGAGATCACAAGTAGGCAGAGAGGCACGCAGGGGGGTTGGGGGAAGCAGGCTCCCTGCTGAGCAGAGAGCCCGATGTGGGGCTCGATCCCAGGACCCTGGGATCATGACCTGAGCCGAAGGCAGAGGCTTTAACCCACCGAGCCACCCAGGCCCCCCCCCAAAAAAAACTTCTTAAAAAATGGGAAGATGAAGCATAGAAAAAAAACTTGAGAATTAAGACAGCACCAGTGAATTGAAGGAAAATATCAAACAGACTAAGTGTATTGAAAGTTCAAGTGTAAGCGTAGTTCAAGAACTAGAGTGGAAAAAATAGGTAAAAAATTTTTTGAATAGCAAAAATTTCCCAAATTTGATAAAAAGTATAAACCTACAGATCCAGAACTTCAAGAACCCCTAGAAAATAAACTTAAGAAAACCATGTCAAGTAGACTTTAACCTAATTGTTGAAATTCAGTGAAAAATCTTGAAAGCAGCCATAGGTGGGGGCTAGGAGAACCATAGGGACAAAGAAAACAGTGGACTTTTCTTCAGAAATTACGTAAGCAAACAAGATATAGAAACTTCTTTAACATACCCGAGTTAAAAGGGGTCTACCTGAACACTTTAACCAGTGGCAAGCTCTTTAAAAAAATAAAAGCAAAATGGGGTACCTGGGTGGCTCAGTGGGTTAAAGCCTCTGCCTTTGGCTCAGGTCATGATCCCAGGGTCTTAGAATCGAGCCCCACATTGGGCTCTCTGCTCAGCAGGGAGCCTGCTTCCCCCACTTTCTCTCTGCCTGCCTCTCTGCCTGCTTGTGACCTCTATCTGTCAAATAAATAAAGTCTTAAATAAATTAATAAATAAAAGCAAAATAAAGGCTATTTTAGACACACAAAAGCTGAAAGAATTCATCACCAGCAGCCCTGAACTATACAAAATGTTAAAGAAATTTTCATAGGCAGGAAAAGAATCCTAGGAGATGAAAATCTGGATCTACACAAAGGAATAGAGTACTAAAAACAGCACATATGTGGGTAAATAGATCATCTGCCCGAAGTAAACAACAATGTATCTTGGTTATTAGTATGTAAAGAAGAAACATCTCACAATAGCACAGTGGACAGGGGTATAAGTGTAAGGTCACAGGGTTCTTTTGCATAATGTCAAGGGGTGTGATTTCGATGAGTCGCACCTAACAGACTTTGATGAGTTCTAGACCACCCAGGTATACAAATTTAAAATGCATTACCATTTCTCCTTTTTAACTGTTTACTAAAACTACCTTCCCTATAGTTTGTAAGATGTTTTCTTAAGGAACTTGAGTGGGTCCTTTCTTGGCCACTAAAACTGCTAAATGAACATACCCACAGATCATCATTCAACTCTTGTAAGTTAATTATAAAATTTTCACTTTAAATTTATTTAAAATGCCTAACTTTTAAACTTTAAAATTACCATAATCACTTTCTACCACAATAAATACCTACAATAAATATATTACATCCCAGATTCCTGTGCTGTATTTTCTACAAACCCAACAAATGCCTTTGGTCCAAAGTAAAAAATTTCACCTTGAAGTGGGAAAGCAATAAGAATAAAGATTATTCATGCTCATACGTAGCAGTAAATCTGACTGTGCCTTCCCATTTTCTATGCTTGAATAACTTGCATTATATATGGTGGCTGAATGGTGGAGCATGCAGGCAAGGGAGAGCTCCAATAAATTTTATTTTCTGTACAACCTTTGAGAAAGCCCTTGATTTTTTATTTTTTTGCTTTTCTAAAGTGAAATCCTCAATAACATGTCACTTTGAATCCAAGTATATGCAATCCGCATCCTGGCTGTTGCCCTTCATCCCCCAAAAATACAATAAAAGTACTGGTTTTGCTTTAAGAGCCACATGCATCAAATATTTGCATTCTTGGTAGGTAAAACAAACACCTTGTAGCCAAAGTGTTCCACAAATTTCTTAAGATCTCCATTTTCCTCCTGATTTGAACTTTAAAATGTGAAGAAGGAAGAATGTGGCCTCACACAGCTTTCTGCCATAGCCAGGGTAAGTCATCAGAGTTCATGGAGATAAGCCTTGAAAATCTTAAATTCCTCGAACATTCTTTGAGTTAATTGCCCCCACCACACCCCTACCCGCCTGCTTGGTGCTGCTGTAGAACACACATTCTTTCTTTCTTGGAAGGAACTGGATTTTGTGTGGGAGCTATATAATCTCTTGAGATGAAGCATGTAACTGAGTTTTTATTAAAACTCAGTTTATTTTTTTAAAGATTTTTATTTATTCATTCAACAGAGAGAGATCACAAGTAGGCAGAGAGGCAGGCAGAGAGAGAGAGAGGAGGAAGCAGGCTACCTGCCAAGCAGAGAGCCCGATGCGGGACTCGATCCCAGGACCCTGAGATCATGACCTGAGCCGAAGGCAGAGGCTTTAACCCACTGAGCCATGCAGGCGCCCCTTAAAACGTTATTTAAAAAATAAGATACTTAAGGGTGCCTGGGTGGCTCAGCCGGGTAAGCATCTGACTCGTGGTTTTAGCTCAGATCATGATCTCATGGGTGGTGAGATCGAGCCCCGGTTTGGGCCCCATGCTCAGAAGGGAGTCCAGTTAAAGATTCTGCCCCTCTGCCCATTCATGCACTGTCCCCAAAATAAATAAATCCAAAAAAAAAAAAAGAAAAAAAAAGAAGATACTTATATCAAATCAGAGCACGACGAGTGTTTCACAGAAAGTCTTTGCCAAGCAAAGCAATTGAACAAAAGGTACCAGAGTGATTTCTGCTAATGTTATAATTTTAGGCAAGTGTTTCTTTTAAGCTATTTTCTGCTCTTCAATAAATGCTCTATTAATCAGTTTTCCTATCTTTTTTAACTAAAAATCCATGTTGCCCAATACAGGGGGGGAGAGCCATTAACTACTGAAATTCTCTGCGACATCGAATCCATGTTGACTTTATTTGAAATCGTTTGACTCAAGGATCATTTTAATCCTAATCCTTAATTTAATTTTAGGCTTTTCAGCACGTAACAAGACCATTATGGCCACCCTAATATTTATGTGAGCGCTGACAGTGCACCAGACCTGTGCTGGGTGCTGGCGAGCAGCCGTCCCACCCAGGCTCCCCGACACCCGTGGAGGACGGCAGAATCCTTACCTGAAAGTGAGACTTGGACCCAGAGCCCAGAGCAGAGGTAGGAGGTCGCCTGGCCAGGAGTGGCTGAACCCGCCTCTGCCTGACTCAAGTTCTTAACAAAGCTGTGTTGGATTTGGAGCTGTGACTCCCCAGGAAATGGAAAACTACGTACAAATCAGCAGCCACGAGGCATCTGGGCGCCACAGGCTCCTTGGGACATGGACCTCCAAGGAGATCCAGAACTTCAACAAGCTGCTCCTCTCCCAGAGCTCAGAGCCCAGGTCATTACCATAGATCTTTTCCCCTGCAGTGGAACCCGTTCTTCAGACACATTTATCTGTATGATCCCAGCACACTGGACATAAGAACAGAGCTGATGTGGTGAAAAAGCGGGCAGTGAGGTGGGGACTGAAGTCCACAACCTCCCAGTCCCCAAAGGGTGCCCTGGGACAGCTCCTTTCTGCTTAAGAGGCCCGGAGAGCAGTTTGCAAATCACTAGATAGCCCTCAGCCCAGACTAGTCCCGTGGGTCCAGGGGCCTCTTGAGGATTCCACCCCAGCCCAGAGCCTGAGGCAAACCCTGAGTCTGCCCCAGCATAGGCTAGACTCAGCAGCCTTCACAGGACAGTGAGCTGTGGCGGCCACTGGGCAAGTGGTTCTCCAAGTGTGCTTCCCAGCTCATCCCTGGGAATTAGTTAGAAATGCAGATGCTCAGTTCTAACCTGGACCTACTGAATCAGAAACTCGAGTCTGGACAAATTCAGTGTGTTTATGTACTTCCCAATGATTCCGTTGCACACCCAGGCCTGAGAACCACCCTAGAAATAGATGGTAAGCTGGGCCCTGCCGTCAGAAGCTGAGGGAGAAGAACCCAGCGTTTTCTACAGTCATCTCTGTGGAGGTAAAACTCCATCACCCCACAGGCCCGTCACCCTCCCCTCTGCCGAATCCGTCTCATCAGTCACTAATTCTGGAAGCATGTGAACGTCTCCTGTCTCAAAGGAGCTAGAGGGGTCCGTGAGGCCAAGACACCGACAACAAAGTGCCACCCAGTGAGAGAGAAACAGGGATAAAGACAAAAAGGCGGTCAGCTCAGTTTCAGGCAGACGGTCACCACCAAGATGACACCCAAGTCAACGGAAACGGTGAGCAGGGACCTTCCAGGGACAAAAGAAACGCTTTGGTGATCAAACACCACCTCTAAACACACTATGGTTTTGGTTTGGGACAGAGCGCCCCTGGAGAGGATCTTCTCTGGACTAATTTTTTTAAGGTTTTATTTTCAAGTCATGTCTACACCCAACATGGGGCTCAAATTTACGAGCCCCGGATCGAGTCAAGTGCTCTACAGACTGAGCCAGCCAGACGGTCCCTCTCTCAACTATTTCTTTAAACAGCTTTATTGAGGTAGAATGGAAATGCCATAAAACTAATTTATTTAAAGTCTACAGTTCAGCGCTTTTCCGTGTACTCAGAGTATAATCATTTAAAAATGTTTTTAAAGCAGCTTTGGAGTTTGCGGTAGGGACCTTGGGCAAGAAAGGGCAACTCTGGACACACATGCCGGCCCTGGGCCTGACCATTTACCTCGATTGGTACAGAAAGTTCCAGAAAAGTGCTCTTTGATGAGCAAGACCATTGTAAATGTATGTATCATTAGCCACCGGCCCCAGAGAGAAAAAGGACAGAAGAATGTCTGGCCGCAAAGTCTGATGCTCTTGATATGGACCTTTGCCTTCACTGGGTGGAAGGTTTCTACTGAGATGGGTGGGGAGGGGGATGGTGGGGTTCAGGGGGTTCCCCTGCTACAGAAAAAATGCTTCTCCTTTGTCCCCAGACCCCAGGCTGGGCTGAGGCACCTTGACCCCACAAACACTCGGGCAGACTCAGGTGGAATCCTGTAGCAAGCAGAGGCAGCATGGAGGAAAGCATTTCCCTGATTCATAGGCTGGACCCACAAAATGTTTAGTTTACACGAGCAATCTGGGACATGGTGTGGCCCAGCAGACAAAGGCTGTCCAACTGGACCCATATTTATTCAATTCATAGGAGGGGGTCCCAAAGCCATGAAATAATTAGACCCAAAAAGAGATTTTCTACAGAGTTCATGAAGCCTAACGCTTTGGGATCTCGAACAGGCATGGGCTCTTTCCAAGGGGTCTTAAAATGTGTTCACGTGGTAAAACATTTTCTTGTTAAATCTACAAACAAGGTCAGAACTCCTAATTATTAGGAGAGCACCCTCTTCCCGCTCCGACTTCCCCTATGCCCACCTCCCCCGCATCTGGTGGCATCGTGAGGACTGGTATCCCTACCAAAGGGGCACCGAGCTAGAAACACACTTGCTTTGGGAAGGTACTGATGCAGCTCGAAGTTGCGGGTGTGTGTCCCCGAGGTACTGCTATGCCCTCCTTCTGGAAGCAGGCTTCCCAGGGTGCTCCCCATCACACACGTTCAGGATGAGCCAATCTACTGTCCTAGGAACACAACTTTCAGGGAAAGCCCGTGAGATGGAGAGAACCGGAAGCCAGTCCGTGGAGGATTCTCCCAAACATCAAATATTTAAAATCTGAAGCAGAGGTTGTAGATCTCACTGATAACTAATTAAAACCGAAGTTTTCACCTGTCAGAAACATACTCAAGAGGCAGCATATGCAATTACAAACGTACCCTACTTTTCTCTTTTTTGGCAGTAAGTCACACGAAATAAAATGTCAAAATTCTTGGTTTGCAGGACACAAATGCCAAGCCTTCCTTCAAACAGCAAATGTAACTGGCGCAGAGGCTGCATGTCTGACGTGTTCTTGGGCGCCCCTCCACTGAGCAAGGCACCTCATCCTCACAGTCTGACAGCTCCAGATGAGACAGCATGCGCAACTGCCACCAGCGCAGCCAAGCAGCCCGAAGAAACGCGTCCCCGGCCGTGAAGAACGCCCACGAGTATCCCATCAATGATTCACTCTGTGGAGCCTGAGAATAATTTAATTATACAATGACGGGGTTTCATCAAACACAGTGGCCACTTTTAAACACATCTGACCTGCTCTTGTGTGTGCCTTCATTTCAGACAAATTTTCTATTTTCTACAATTATGGATCCCCCCAAAACTCAAATATGCTGGAAAGCAAGGACCCTCCTGGAAACTAAAGAGGAAACTGAGAGAATAAGCTGGCAGGACCTTCAAAATGTTGGGAAGGAAAAAGATTCTCCCATTTCACAGTGAAATTAAATCTCTCATGGTTGAAATGATGTGCAGAACCATTTCAAAAAGAATCATAATAGTCAAGAAGACACTAATCATAAAAATGACAGCAGAATAAATAAGATTACGAGAATCAAGCACAGAATAATTTCCAAAGAGAAAACAATTTGTCAGCATGGCCACCTTTTAATGAAGGTGTTGACTTCCATTAAGTAGCGTGAATGCTCCTCTCGGTCTCTTCCACACTGTGTGTGCGAACTTTTCACCTGCAAAATCGTGATCTCAGTTTACAGAGAACCCAAATGAGGGTTTGTTAAAACGCTTCTCAAACAGGTACTATACAACGCATTTAAATATGAAATTGTTGTGAGGTCTTGGCTAGTCTGTTCCAAAACTGAAGAATATATGTATTGGGTTGTTTTTTTTACCAATATTAAATGTTTTTAACAAGACCTACGTCACCTATATCACATAAGTTTTCAGGAGGAATTAAATATATGAAGAACTCTCAGAAATCAGGTGTCTCAGAACACAAGGAAGTTGTGTTTACTTGGATGACAGATAAATTAAAATGTACTTTACCATGACCCGGATGAACAGACAAGAAGCAACATATGATATTATTTTGAAGCACTAAAAGGAGTAGCTGAGGGCATTAGATTGTTAAGTGAAAAAGAATTACCCAACAGACAATAAAAAGCAACGCTCAAAAAAAAAAAAAAAAAACGCTCTTCAGAAGTTCAGGAAATCATCAGACTAACCAGTAGATCTGATCCTTTTTTACATGAGTGCTTGGAAAACTGTCAAAACAAAGAGACAACATTGACTTATTTATCCAAAACAGCTCATGAAAAATTAAACTAAGGGAAAACTTGAACAAAATGAAGTGAGAAATCAAAACCAGACATCAAGCAAGCCTCTCCTGCTTCAGATTCTGCTGTCGTGAACTGCTTCAGATATGCCATGATGTGAGCAATTCTAAAATATAAAACAAAACACTGGGGTAGGCAAGAAACCATGTTTTAATTTTTTTTTGCCAAAATTGACCTGAAATTAAGGCACACACAAGAATTGGTCAAATGCAGTTTTGGCAATTCCCCAGAGTGAATGAAGTTTTGGACAACCGTGATCCATGCTGCACACTTGCAATCAGCCAATGACCAGACTGTCCGGAGAGATGACAAAGTTTCAAGCACCCTTAGAAAACCTTAGTAAGCACTTAAAAACACTCATCCCTAATGCAACTCATCCCTAAATCACATCAAGAAGAGCTCCTTCCAGTTCCTGAAGTTGCAGACTGCTTCAGGATTTTGCACCAGTTATTCTTTCTTATAGGAGATGTGGTATTTTAAACACGTGCCAGGGGTGCCTGGGTGGCTCATTGAGTTAAACGGCTGCCTTTGGCTCAGGTCAAGATCCCAGGTTCCTGGGATTGAGCCCCACCTTGGGGGGGGGGGGGTCCCTGCTCAGCAGGAAGTCTGCTTCTCCCTCTCCCTCTGTGTGTGTGCATTCTCTGCCTCTCTCAAATAAATAAATAAATCTTTTTTTAATGCCAAATTGGATTTTTTTTAAGAGTCTAAGGATAGTGAGATGGTTTGCCTGTTACAGACAATGCAGTGAGATCTTACAGCATAACATTTTACGACTTTTTTTTTTTTTTAAGTAGGCTCTATGCCCAGTGTGGGACTCAAACTCACAGCCCCCAAGATCAAGACTGGCAGCTCCACCAGCTGAGCCACCCAGCCCACCGCACATTCTGAAGTACAACAGCAATTTTAACTACTCTGAAATACATTTTCTATGGCAAGAAAAACTTGAACGTAAGACGAGTTTATTCAAAAAGTTAATAAAATTTGCACAAAGGGCCACGTGTTGTAGAATTCTGTTGATAGGAGCCATCCAGAACAGGCAAATCCATGGAGACAAAAGTAGATTAGGGTTGCCAGGGGCTGGGGAACAAAGAGTGATGGCTGATGGGGAAGGGGGGTCTTTGGGGGGCTGATGGGGATGGGGGGTCTTTGGGGGGTGATACGTGAAATTGGATAGTATACTATTAAAATTGAGTATCACTGCTAAACACTGGATTGTACAGTTTTTTAGAGACATAAAAGAAGACTTCTTTTAGAAGAAGACGACATAGGTTATGATATGCGGATTATTTTTAAACATTTTAATGCTTTAAAAATTAAGAAAGGTTGACTGTTTCATCTTAAGTACAAGCTGGAAAAAACCCTTTTAGACTAGTTCACTAGATTAAAAATGTCAGATTTGGACATATAGGTAGGATTTGATCTATTAAGTACAGAAGTGTAAAATTATTGGAATATGAAACAAGTGATTAAAAAGGAACAATGAATTTAGCAGAATTATTCTAACATCAGAAAACCAACTGTAAGAGGAAAATTTTCAGATCTCAATAAAAGCAGTAGTTAAATGGTGAGGATAAATTTCAGATAAAGTGAGTAGGCTCTGGATTTCTGATAACCCAATGAATGAAGAAAAGTCGATCATACAAACATTGGGGAAATATACAATATTTTGCTAGATTCTCATTAAAAATAATTTAAAAATAAATGAAACTCATAATTGCTGCTATTGTGAAGACCCCAATGACAAACTGTTTAATACCATTCACGAGTGCCCTGACCCATGAAAATGTGGATTATAAAGAAACCAGATGGCAATTACAGCAAAACTGACAGCAGAAATCTTTGAAAAGTACCTGACATTACCATGAATGAGTTGCAGAGCCAAAATTCTGCCAAACATTGTTTTTTAATGCTATCAAAGGCTGAATTACCTTCTACTTTTCCTTTTGATACCTACAAGTATGTGATTTTATGAATGTATTCTATTTGACCCATTCCCTTTTGTAGGACATTTAGAGTATCTCCAGCTTGTTACCTATTATGAATAATGATGCACTGTATATCCTGGTTCGTAGACATTTTCAATCACATAGGAATGTATCTGCAGGATAAATTCCTAGAAGAGCAATAGCTAAGTCAGACTATACGTTTTTAAGTAGGATTGATAAGATAATCCTTCCACGGTCCAGCAAAAATCATGCCTACTTCCCTACCCTCAAGAATATAGTGTGTCAAATATTCAGATGATTTTAAAATGGTATCTCCTTGTCATTTTTTAAATACACTGGTTTAGAACAATTTTAAGTTCACAGCAAAACTGAGTAGGAAGTACAGAGTTCCCACATAGCCCAACCCTACACATGCACCATCTTCCCCGCTATCCACACGCTGGGCCAGCGTGGTACATTTGTTATAACTGATGGGCCTGCATTGGTCTATCATCGCCAGAGTCCGTAGTTCACATTAGGACTCACTCTTGACATTGTACATTCTGTGGATTTGAACAAATGTATAATGATGTGTATCCACTGTTAGAGTATCACGCAGAGTAGATTTACTGGTTTTACTGCCTTAAAATCCTCTGTACTCTGCCTCCTCAGCCTTCCACCTCCTGCTCCTCCCCCTAATCCCCGGGCAGCTACTGTTCCATTTACAGTCTTGGCTTCTTTCATCAGTAACATGCACTCAAGGTTCCTCCGTGTCTCTTCGCGGGTTAGTAGTTCATTTCTTCTTAGTGCTGAGTAATAGTCCATAGTCTGGTTATACCACAGCTTATTTATCCATTCTTGTACTGAAGGACATCTTGGCTGTTTCCAAATCTAGCAATTACAAACAAAACTACCATAAACATCCACAAGCAGATTTTTGTGTAGCCCTAAGTTCTGAACTTAAGTACCAAGGAAAATGATTGCTGGGGCTGTGTAAGAGCATCTTTAGTTTCCTAAGAAACTGCCAAAACATCTCCCAGGGCGGTTATACCATTTTGCTTTCCCAACAGTAATGAACGAGAGTTTTTTGCTCCACATGTGCGCCAGCATTTGGTATTATTGGAGTTTTGGATTTTCCTTATCCTAATGGTATGAAGTGATTCGTTTTCATTTGTTTACTTCCTTTGTTGTTTTAATTTGCAAATCCCTAATGGCATAGGACACTGAGCATCTCCATATGCTTATTGCCATGTGAGTATCTTCTTCTGTGAGTAGTCTGGTCAGATCTTCTGCCCATTTTTTAATTGAGTTGTTCATTTGCTAATTCTTGCATTCTTGTCATTTTTTTTTAAAGATTTAATTTATTTATTTGACAGAGAGAGATCACAGTTAGGCAGAGAGGCAGGCAGGGAGAGAGAGGAGGAAGCAGGCTCCCTGCTGAGCAGAGAGCCCGACGTGGGGCTCGATCCCAGGACCCTGAGATCGTGACCTGAGCCGAAGGCAGAGGCTTTAACCCACTGAGCCACCCAGGTGCCCCCATTCTTGTCATTTTAATTAAAAGTTCAATCTTAGAGAAATGTTAAGATTGAACTTCTTTTTGATGTTTAAAACCCACTTGCATTTGCTTTTAGAAAACATGTGGAATGTCTGTTTGAAACTGGCCTATTGTATGTACTATTGTATAGCTGGTCTTATTAACTGTACAATTTTTCATATCAAAGACATTATTTTTAAGATGAACTAACATTTTCCCACCAACACATTTTTATTCAGTTTTATTTTCCTCCTCCTTACATCAACTTCATCTTCTATGGTTTCAACAGTTTGAGTCATGCTTCAAAAGATCTTCACCACACCAAGGTTATTTAAATCTCATTTTTAAATATTTAAATATTTAGGGGTTCCTGGGTGGCTCAGTGGGTTAAAGCCGCTGACTTCAGCTTGGGTCATGATCCCAGGGTCGTGGGATCGAGCCCCATATCGGGCTCTCTGCTCAGCGGAGAGCCTGCTTCCTCCTCTCTCTCTCTCTCTCTCTGCCTCTCTGCCTACTTGTGATCTCTGTCTGTCAAATAAATAAATAAAATCTTTTTTTTTAAAATAAATATTTAAATATTTAAATCTCATATTTTCTTTTAGATTTACTTTTTTAAGACCTAAATCTTTGATCCTTCTGAAATTAGGTTTTAAAATATGGCTATCTGGCTCCCCTACCATGTACTGAACAATCCCATGTTCACCTCTGATTTGAAATGTCATCTTTATCATATATGAACTGTCTTTTGAATAAAGGGTCTATTTCTGTACTTTGGTTTGCTTCACTGGCCTTTATGTCCATTCACCTGTCTCAGGCAAGTTTACTGAAGCTTTTATTCAGTTCCAGTCACTTTTATCTTTGTTTCATGATTTCTTTGCCTGTACCCACGTACTTATTTTCCATACATGAATTCTACAATTAAGCTATCTAGGCTGAAAAGAACTTTAAAAGTTTTATAAAATGTTAAATTTATAGACTCAAGGAGAATTGGTATCTTTATGAAATAAGTTTTTCTAGGAAAAAAATATGTCTTTCCATTTTCAAGTCTCCTTTTATGGCTCTCAGTAGGCTTTCAAAATTGTCTTCATATAGACTCTGCAGATTTAGTTCTAGAATGCCATGTAGGAAGTTCCCTTCCTACACTGTAGCTTCCAATTCATTATTGTGTGTGTATACACAACATATAGTATATATTATAGTATATGTTATATATACAATATCTACAGTATACACAAATAAAATTGATATATCAAGGTTATTTCTTAGTTATTTTATCATTTTCATTATGCTATCACTAGAGTATGTAGAATATATAAACCCATAATCAAGCAGGCACTGTAAAGAACCACCAGCTGAAGGCCTAGAAAAGTACAAATACCAGTGACTGTACTTGTGTTTTGTCCTCATCCTACTCCTTAATCCTGCAGAGAGAACACCACCAATGTGTTTGCTATTCCTATGATTTGTAAAAGTGGTTTAACGTTGTAGGTATGAGTTACTCCTCATTGTTCAGTTTTACTGGTATATTAACTTTATAGAAGGATAGTAAACTGTATTATCTTCTGAGACTTGCTTTTTCATGAAATTTTGTTACTATCATTTATCAAGTTGTGAGTAGCTCCGTTATACTCTTTCATGTGAATATGCCATAATTTATTTATAGCTCTGTTATGCTCTATCATGTGAATATGCCATAATTTATTCAGCCATTCCAACAATGGATACATGGTTTCTGCTACTGTAAACAGCCCAGCTCTGAACATTCTTGGTCTCCTGGCACCCACACAAGCTTCTCTGGAGTTTAGATCTAGGAATAAAGTCTGCTTGTCTGTAGGTATACAAATTTTCACCTTTATAGAATACCAAATTGATGCTCAATCTGATTATACCAATTTATACACTTACCAGAAGTGTAAATTATTGATCCATAATCTATCCAACGTATTATCAGACTTCTTAATTATCACCAATCCTGTAGATGCAAAATGGTACCTCACTGTGGTCTTCATTTGTATTTCCTTGTTTACCAAAAAGATTAATAGCCTTCATGAGATTTTATTTCCCAAAAATATTCTCTCTTCTGCAAAATGTTCATCTTCTATACATTATTTTTCCATTGGTTGTTTATATTTATTTGTAGAAATTCATTACATATTCTGGAGGCTAATCCTCTGGTCTCGCAAATGTGGAATTTCTGCAAGATTTTGTTTTTCATAAAGGTAGATCATAAAGTGCAGAAACAAGTTATTTTCTATTCCAACCTTAGAAATGTATTTTCCTATAAGAACTTCCAAGTGTTTTAAAGCTTTGCCTTTTACATTTAAACCATTCTCTTGTGCTGATTTTTACATAGAAGGTGAGATAGCAACCCAATTTCATAGGATTTCCTACCCACCCCCATATTGATACAATTGCCCCAGCACCATTTTGGTTTTTTGTTTTTTGGTTGTTTTTTTTTTAAGACATTTGTCAGAAAGAAAGAACAAACAGGAGAAGGGGAAGGCAGGGGGAGAAGCAGGCTCCCCGCTGAGCAGGGAGTCCAACACGAGACTCAATCCTAGGACCCTGGGATCATGACCTGAGCCAAAGGCAGATGCTTCACCGACTGAGCCACCCAGCATCCTGCCCCAGCACCATTTTGATTAGAAATTAATTTACAATTCTCATACTAACGACCTGTAAGTCATTACTAATGACTCAAAAGTATAACGTCTTTCAATGAAGTGGTTTCCACATACAGTACCGGACTCACATATTTTGTTAGATGTAATCCTAGGGTCCTTTGAATTTTATGTAATAATGGTATTTTAAAATTATGCTTTCTAACAATTTATTACATAGAAATGTAGTAACTGATGTTTGCCAGTTGATCTTCTACTAGGCACCTTATGAGACTCAGATAGTAATTTGTCTTCAGTTTCTATAAGGTATGATATAATGCTATTTTGGCAGATGGTCATAACATGTGACAAAATAAATAAATCACCCCATATCAGTTCATGGAGCTCATTCTTTTAAAAAATAAAAATAAAGGGGCTCCTGGGTGGCTCAGTGGATTAAGCCTCTGCCTTCGGCTCAGGTCATGATCTCAGGGTCCTGGGATCGAGCCCTGCATCGGACTCTCTACTCAGCAGGGAGCCTGCTTCCCTTCCTCTCTCTGCCTGCCTCTCTGCCTACTTGTGATCTCTCTCTCTGTGTCAAATAAATAAATTAAATCTTTAAAAAAAAATAAATCTACAGAACTACCATGGTATGCTCGCTCAGCAAGGACGCATGTTCACTAATGACAGAAAAAGCTTTCACTTTTAAAAAAATAAATAAGTAAAATAAAATTAAAAAAACAGTTGCATAGCACTCCATTGTGTGAACATATGGGTGTATCATAGTTTATTCATCCAGAATTCTGTGTATGGAAAATTTTTTGAAATATTAAATTTTATGAATAAAATTTACAGGTCTTCCCAAATTTGACAACAATTCTGAAATTTTACATGATACCAAAAACAAGTTGCAAAGCAGAGTCTTTTCTAAGCCATCAATGCTTCATAAAAGTTGCAGTGCACAGAGACCATAATGAAACACCACACAGGTGCCAGGAAATCTAACATTAAAGAGACAGAAAGCATGACCGAGGGCTGCTGAGGAGGCAGAGCAACTGAAACTCTCATACGTTACTGGGGAGCGCGTCAGCCGCGGTATCTAACCAAAGCTGGTCACATGCACACCCTAGGACCCAACAATTCCACTCTTAGTTACATATACCCAATACGAACACAGACACATGTTCACAAAAGACAGGTCCTAAAATAATCACAGTGGTATTTATTCACACAGCCAAAACATAAAAACCATCCCAATGCCCAGTGGTGAAATACCTAAGTCGTGGCATATTCAGACAAGAGAATAGCAAGGAGAGTGAAGGGTTTGCTACTGTGCACAATGATACAAGTGAGTCTTACAATGTAGGGGTAAATAAGCCAGATCCAAACAAGTACAGATGGGATGGTTCCACTTAAAGTTCAAAACCAGGCAAACCTAGGGGCACCTGGGTGGCTCAGTCGGTTAGGGTCCGACTCTTGATTGGGGCTCAGGTCATGATCTCAGGATTGGGAGATGGAACCACATCAGGCTCCCCGCTCAGTGCAGAGTCTGTTTGAGGTTCTCTCTCTCCCTCTCCCTCTGCCCCTTCCACCCCACCCCCATCCCACTCACTCTCTTCCTTTTTAAAATAAATAAATATATATAAATAAATATATATATATATATTTAAATCAGGCAATAGTAAACTACACTGTTAGAAACAGGGTATGGAGCAGAGGCAGTCTGTGGAAGGGACTGAACGGAGATCTTTGGGGCTGGGGTCAAGTTCTGCTTCTCGCCTCCAGTTCTGGATGTACAGCTATGTTTACTTCGTGAACATTCAGTTAACCACAACCTGAATTTCCACGTCTACAGTGTACTTCAATTAAAGTAGGTTTTAAGTTCCAGTTAAGTAAAGAAATAAAAGCCCAAAATCACCAAGATCAAGTAAATCTAAACACAAATGGAAGAACTAGAATGGAAACCAGATGACGACCTCAGATCCGGAAGTGCTGAGATATTAACTCAAAATCAGGGCCTTATGAAGTCTCGTGTTCAGGCTTTAAAAATTAATGGATCTTCCATTCTACTGTAGGACATTCTGGCTTTTATTTTAATGTAAAAATGTTTCACCGTATATACTAACAAGTAAAACTGATGCTCCAGGAAGAAATGCCACAGTTTCCTGGAGTCTGAGAAACCTTCCATCAACTGGGCTAGCGACTCCCTGCATACACAGGATTTGCTGTGAGAAGTACGCAGACGTTTCTCCTGCTGGGGGCCCTCATTAGGGTTAGAATAAAACAAAACTGCTGTTATAGCAAAAATATTCAGCAAAATGCCTAATAATTTTAGAGTAAGAAGTTTAATAACCACATTAATGGAAAGACTAAATTATCTTTCTATTCTAGAAATTATCTTTCCAAGGTCACTTGTTACACAAAAGGGAATACAATGGCACGCAGCCAGAACATGTAGGAAAAAAAAACAGAAATCAGTTAATAAAAATGTTATTCTTTCAGGATTTCTGTGGCGTTTATTTTAATTTGGGCAGCTTTTTGTGTTTTTAATTGTGCTCTCTGCCATTCTGAGTAAGTATATACCTTCATAACCAATTTTACGTTCATAATCTCCATTCTTATGCTCATTCTGGTAGCACATAGACTCTAATTTCCATTTTTTTCTCTTAAAGAAGACTCTCTAAATTGCTTCAGAATTCACAAAACCTAGGTCTGTGGCTGAATGGGATTCAATTCCTAGCAAGCCTGCAGTTTGGAAAACGGGGCTGTGGTCTAACAACCTAATTGGCAACTAAGAGCTAAGAAACAAAGTTAACTGAAGGCAATCTCATGTGTTCATTCATCAAATAGTATTGTTTTCTAGTTTCACTGGCTTTTAACTGACATAACGTAATGGCTTCCGGTGTAGAATGAATGTATTGTTAACTTTCGTCATCTCCCATCATTACAATGTTTCTTGTGCTGAGAACTTCTCAGATCTGCTTCCGAGTCAACAACACAGCCGTGTTAGCTGTAGTCGGTAACGCTGTTCACTAGAGCCCCAGGACTTACAACTGAAAGTCGGTATTTTTGACCACCTTCCTCTATTTCCCTGACCCCCATGCCTCTGCTAACCCTAATCTGTTCGATTTCTGTGAGTTTTAGATTCCACTATGCGTGGGATCATGTCCTATTTGTCTTCCTCTAACTTATTTCATTTACCATAACACCGTCAAGGTCCATTCATGTCACAAAGGGCAGGATTTCCTTCTTTCTCATGGCTCAATATCCCATTGTGTGTATAAATATAGCACATTTTCTTCATCCATTCATCTGGTCTCGGCTGCTGTAACGCTGTCCTGAACATGGGGCACAGAGATTTCTTGCAGACAGTGACTTGGTTTCCTTCTGGTATGTACACAATGGTGGGATTCCTGGATCACATCGTAGATGATTTTTTTTTAATCTTACCCCCAACGTGGGGCTCAAACTTACAACCTCGAGATCAAGAGTCACAAGCCCCACCAACTGAGTCAGCCAGGTGCCCTGGTGTTTTTGTTTTCAATCTGAGGAGCCTCCATACTGTCTTCCATAGTGGCTGCACCGGTTTATATTCTCACCCATGGTACACACGGCTCCCTGCGCGCCACATGCTTGCCGGCGCTGGTCCTCTCTTGTCTTTGACAACAGCCATCCCAACAGGTCTGAGGTGCTAGCTCACCATGGTTTGCATTTCTGATGCATTTCTGCAACCCCACATGAAGTTGGTCTATTGGTGCTATTTTTCCAATAACATTTGCTTATTTCATGTCCCCATGTCACATTTAGCAATTCTTACAATATTTAAACTTTTTCATTATTATTACACTTGTTATGATAATCCATGATCAGTCATCCTTGGTATTACCACGCCCATATAAGGCTGCAAACTTAGTTGAGGTTAACCTGATGTTGCGTGGGTTCAGACTGCTCCACTGACTGGCCGTTCCCACCACTCTCCTTCTCCTTGGGCCTCCCTATTCCCAGGGACACAACAATATTAAAATTAGGCTGATTAATAACCTTACAATGGCCTCGACATGTTCAAATGAAAGCCACACACCTCTCACTTCCAATCAAAAGCTGAAATGATTCAGCTTAGTGAAGAAGACATGTTGAAATCCAAGACCAGAACAAGAAACCTAGCTTCGCTTCCTGTCTAACAGCCAAGCTGTGAATGCAAAGGTAAGATGATCGAAGGAAATGACAAGTGCTACAACGAGTACATGAATAATAAGAAAACAAAACAGCCTTGTTGCCAATATGGAGAAAGTTTTAGTAGCAGACAGAAGACGGAACCAGACACAACGTTCTCTTGAGCCAAGCCAAAGCCAGAGCAAGGTCCAACTTCTCCAATTTGGTGAGGGCTGAGAGCTGGGGAAGCTGCTGAAGAAAAGTCCAAAGCTAGCAGAGGTTGGCTCATGAGGTTTAAGAGAGAAGCTGCCTCCGTAACATCCAAGTACAAGGTGAAGAAGCAAGGGCTGTTGTAGTTCTTGCAACAAGCTGCAGCGGGTTATCTGAAGGTCAGGCGAAGATAATAAAGGTGCCTGCAATAAAATTTTCAATGTAGACAAAACAGCATTCTCTTGGAAGGGGTTGCCATCTAGGACTGCTACAGCCAGAGAGAAGTCAGTGCCTGGCTTCAAAGGACAGGCTGACTCTTGTTAGTCACCAGGCGAATGCAGCTGGTGGCTTTACGTTGAAGCCAATGCTCCTTCACTCCTCCAAAAATCTTAAGGCCCTTAGGAATTATGCTCAGTCTACTCTCCTGTGCTCTACAAATGGAACAAGGCCTGGATGACAGCACACCTTGACAACATAGTTAAGAGAATATTTTAAGCCTACTCTTGGGACCTACTGCTCAGGAAAGAAAAAAAAAAAAAAAAAGATTCTTTTCAACACATTACTGCTCAGAGATAATGCACCTGATCACCCAAGAGCTCATCTGGAGATGAACAAGATCTCACGACAGAACCTGAACAGATGAGGACTTGCTTGGGATGGATGAGCGGAGAGTCTGCAGAGAGCAGAGCTTGCAAGGGACTCTAATCCTGGTGAAGACGCTGTGAAGGCCGGTGAAATGCCAACAAAGGCTTGAGACGGTCACATAAACTTGGCTGATGAAGCCGCAGCAGGGTTTGAGAGGACGGACTCCACTGCTGAAAGGAATTCTAACTGGGTAAAATGCCATCAAACAGCATCACATGCTGCAGAGAAATCGTTTGTGAAAAGTCAATCGATGCAGCAAACTCCACACCTTATTTTAAGAAACTACCACACGGGCCCCACCCCCCCAACTTTCAGCGGCCATTGCTGATCAGTCAGCAGCCAGAAACACGGAGCCAGCACCCTCCACCAGCAAAAAGATTCTGACTCACTGACAGTTCAGATGATGGTTAGGGTTTTTTTAGCGATCATTTTTAAACTAAAGTATGTACATTGCCTTGGTTTTTTTTTTTTTTAAGACATGATGCTGTTGCAATTAACAGACTATAGTACAGTATAAACATAACTCTTCTATGTACTGGGAAAAAAAAAAACAAATTATTTTGACTTGTTTTATTGCGATATTTGCTCCACGGTAGTGGTCTGGAACCAAACCCGCAATAGCTCTGAGGCAGGCCTGTACCTATTGGCCACTCAGATTTTCTTTGAGAAAATGAATGTTCAGGTCCAATGCCCATTTTTTAATCAGATTTTTAAAATTTTTTTGCTATGGAGCTGTTTCAGTTCTTTATATAATTTGGATTTGTAAATATTTTCTCCCATCCTCCAAGTTGCCTTTTCATCTGTTGGTTTCCTCCGCTATGCAGAAGCTTTTCCTTTTGATATTGTCCCACTTGTTTCTTTTTGCGTTTGGTGTCAAATTCAAGGCATCAGGGCCAAGACCAATGTTAAGGAGCTTATGTGTTCTTTTTGATTTCAGGTCTTACATTCAAGTCGTTCGTCCATCTTGAGTGGATTTTATGCGTCGTGAAAGATGGGGCCCGGTTTTCCCAATACTGCTGAAGGGACCATCCTTTCCCCCATTGTATATTCTTGACCCTTCTGTTGTCAATTACTTAACCATGGAGAGGTATGTTTTTGAGCTCTTCTGTTCCATCATCAAATAGTATTAAAGACCTTCTGGGGGTCAGGAACTGTGTGAAACTAGGAAGACACAATGGTGAGCAAATAGACGTGGCCTCTGCCTTCCTGAAGCTTGAAGTTCTATGGAGCAGGGAGCTGAGAACTGGAAAACGCCCCAGTTGCAAATCAGGACAAATGCAAAGACAGAAGAGGACTCCGAAGACAGTCCGATAGGACAGGAGGCCTGTCAGCAAAGGAATGAAGGGGGTGGGTGGGGAGAGAGTGCCCCATGGCAGGCCACCTCCTTCAGAATAGAAGGCAGTCTTTGGTGAAACGAGAAGAGAGAAGCTCTGCCCACACACACACACCCCAGCAGAGTGCTGGGAAAATGGTCTCAACCCAGCCGGACTCCAGCCCCGAGCTAATGGGGAGGGGAAAGAACATGGTGCTGGGACCCACAGCTCAACGAGCTACAGGACAACATGGCTGCAGGGCCAGCATCACAGCATATAAGCAGCAACAGACTGATGTGGCCTGGTGGTGAGGGGCAGGAGTGTGAAGCCAGACGGGGATGGAATCCTGGTTCTGCCACATCCCAGCTATTGGGTGAGCTGCCCAGAGCTCTGTACACAATACTACGTAAGAGCTGCCCTCCTGTGGCCCTCCTTCCCCCCTCCAATCAGTTTTGTTCCTTCCACTGAATTCTAGGGTCAGCCTTAATTCATCCAGGACTGGAATTCCACCCACAGCTCCAACCCTCTGAAGAGCAAAACATCTGCCTGCCCAGCACAACCTGTAGCTAGATCCCCTCAGAGCCAGGCTCCACTCAGCCCTTATCCAGCGCTCTGTCGGAGAGAGGCTGTGGCCGCCCATGACCTTGCCCGTGTTCACTGTCCCCATGCAACCTGTCCCACCTCCGAAAGATGCCTGTTTCTTTTCTTCGGTGATATACGGTAATGGGGCAGGCACAGTCTTAGTTTCCAGTCTCCGTCCTCCAAACCAGTTGCCAGCTGTTGCCTCTAGTTGCACCGATAAGCCTTTAAATAGCCATCGTGGACTTCTAATTTTCTAGGAAGAGGGAACTCAAGTCATACTTACTAAACAGTGGCCAGACAAAAGTAGGAGGCTGAGAAGGAAAGCGTTGTTCAGGTAAGCTGACCAGTGCGAGAACTTGAACGTATTTTTCTTTTACCTCCATATGTAAAACTACATCCCAAGGTTCAGCTTGCCAGAAGCTCGACCTCCAGAAGTTAAAATCTTCCTAGGTCTTTTAATGTCTGCACAGGTATTTCAAAAACACTTCAACAAATATATATGAAATGTTACATACGAGCCATTGTACTAGATAATTTCACTAGCTGTGGCCTTTACTCTTCTCCTTAGCTATGTACACAATCAGCCATTCTGTCCGTCTCTCTCCCACGGGGCTCGGACAGCTCTGGGTTATGGTCCCCTGCCTGGTAAGACCCCACCCCTGGCACTCTTGCTTAGCTTTTCCGTTGTTGTTCATCCCAGCTTCCTATACAGGCCCCAGTAATCTCAAACCTTTAACAAATTAAAATGAACTTATCTTTTCCCCCAGATCAACACCCCTTCCAGCCTGGTTCTTAGCGGTCATGGAGAAAGCTCCGCCTCCTCCTACCCTCCCATAATTGAACTCTTATCTAACTCCCCTGGACTACTTGGGCTGCTTCTTCCCCCTCATGCATGGCCAGGTCTTGTGGACTCCTGCTTCTTCCTCAGAGGCCGATGACTGTGTGACCTGAACATTAAAGGATAAACTCTGCTCCATTTACTGCCATAAAATGTACCATGGCCTGATGCTTTCGCTCTGGATGAGGAATATTCCCTCCAAAGCTCACTCTCCTCCTCCCCCAACTCTGGCTCTATGTCTGGTCTTTGGCCTCTGTCCTATCCTTAGAAACCTACCCTCCTAGCTTCATACTTTCTGGAACTAAAGCCCTCCTCAAGATATAGTTCATAGGGGGCACCTGGGTGGCTCAGTGGGTTAAGCCTCTGCCTTCGGCTCAGGTCATGATCCCAGAGTCCTGGGATCGAGCCCTGCATCAGGCTCTCTGCTCAGCAGGGAGCCTGCTTCCCCCTCTCTCTCTGCCTGCCTCTCTGCCTACCTGTGATCTCCGTCTGTTAAATAAACAAAATCTTTAAAAAAAAAAAAAAAAGATAGTTCATAGGATTTGCTCATCAGCTCCTCAATCCAAAACCCTCACAAGCACCCTGATACCACCCTTTATCTTTCCATCTGTCAGAGAAGATCAGACATGGATGGTATTTCATCTTCTAGCCAGAGAAATCACAAATTTGTTGACATTGAATTATGGGCATCCCTCATATGCTGAGTGGTGAGTAGGCAATCATGGCAGAGGAGTGGCAGACTGGAGACAGATTTCACCTTTTGCACAGTATTGTGGAGTTGCTACTCCTATCCCAGCCAATGGTAACTTTCTTAGGGAGCAACTTGGCCTTAACGGCAGAGTAGCCCTGACCAAAAGGAGGTGATGATACAACCTCCTCTCTCATTCCCTGGGCCAAGAAAGGCAGTATCTAAGGCCAGGTCGTCCACACAGGCCATCTCCATCCCACTTCAAGTGCCTGGCATTCTACAAAAAGGAACAAAGTATCTACCACCTGCGAAATTGGCCGAAATGTTGGCTTGAAATTTTAGGCTGTAAGTAAATGAAAAACTAATACTATGGTTTTAACCAATAGAAACTATTAAAATATAAAGTGATCATTTAAAAATGCTTGTCTTAATAAATGCTGTTGTATACCAGATCTTAGGAACTACCAATGTAATGGAAACCACCTGGCATGAAATTTTTCCTACTGCTAGAAATTCTATCACTAAAATATAATTGGTCTTAAAAGCTTAAATTGAACCATAACAAAAACAGTACAGAATACATGTGGTGTAAATGCCATTTTATAGCAAAGTTAAACAGGTAAAACTAAACAATGTATGCTTAGGGATATATTCACATATGGTAAACTATAAAGAAAATCCAAGTAATGAAACACAAAATATCTTTGTTATGAAAACAGTCTTCCTATGGAATTTCTTTACTAAAGTGAATCTTAACAGATTAATTCTGAAAACTTAAACATGAGCACAGTTTTAACATTGTTTTCTTCCACACTACATTATGTTGAACTAAGCTACTCAACTGATTCCTTACATTAGATTGTAAATACCTTTAAGAGCGGGGGCCGTGTTTTATGATTTTATTCCCAGAATGATTACAGACAAATCCACTAAGGAGCTAAGAGGCCAGAAAAGCATCCATATGGCTCTATGGTGTTTGATTTATAATAAAGGGGGCATTGCCGAATAGTGAGGAAAGGAAGTCATCTGAAGTAATCTCTACACCCAACGTGGGGCTCGAACTCACAAGCCCAAGATCAAGAGTCACACGTTCTACTGAATGGGCCAGCCAGGAGCCCTGGAAAGAATGTCATTCTAATATAATTGTGCTAAGTCAACTGAATAACCAGATGAAAAAAATCTAAACCATACATAAAAATCCAGATATGTGATATAAACCTGAAAATATTTCCTAAAAATGACAGAATATATTTATGACCTTAGATTAGGCAAAAGAAATTTATAAAGAACACTGAAAACATTAACCATAAAGGAAAAGATTGATAAATTAGACTAATTAGAGCTAATTATTTCTATTTATCTAAAGAAATGGTTGGGGCGCCTGGGTGGCTCAGTCATTTGGGTGTCTGCCTTCGGCTTGGGTCATGATCCCAGGGTTCTGGGATCTCTCTGCTCAGCAGGAAGCCTGCTTCTCCCTCTCCCACTCCCCCTGCTTGTGTTCCCTCTCTCACTGTCTCTCTCTCTCTCTCTGTGAAAGAAATAAAATCTTTAAATAAAAAAAAAAAGAAATGGTTAAGAGAATGAAAAAGCACTAGAAAATCTAACCAATAGACTCTGATTTAGAAGAGATATAAAAATTCCCTCACATCAAAACTAAAAAAGAAAGAAAGAAAAAGACCAGCAACTCAACAGAAAGTGAGGCAAAAGACTTGAAAAGACTCTTCCCCCCAAAGAGAATATCCACATGGCCAATATCAAAATATATGAAAGTATGCTCAACCTCTTTAGGCATCATGGAAATTCAAGTTCAGTGAGGTACTACTACATACCCAACAGAATGACTAAATTAAAAATGCATTTAAAGCTGACACCATAGTAAGTACTGGGAAGGATGGGATACAATTGGTACATTCACATACCAGGTGTGGAAGTATAAACGGACATAACCAGTAGAAAAAATTTAGCAGCATCTCCCAAAGCCTACCGTAAACATGCTTTACAAAACAACACTCCACTCCCAGGTACAGAGCCAATAGAAACAGACACATGTGTGCCAAAAGAGATGCACAAGAAAGCTCACAACCATGTTACTTATAACAGACCCACACTAGAAACCGAATTTCCTACCACCAGCAGAGTAATTATATTATGGGATATTAGTAAAATAGAATTTATACAATAATGAAAATGAACTAACCATTGTTATGAGCAAGTCTCACATAGCTAAAGCTGATGGAAAGAAGATAGGCAAAAAAAAAAATCCATTTATAAAGTGCAAAAATGGGCAAAACTCCCTACAGTATAAGAAGTCAGGACAGGGAATTTCTCTGGGGAGGAGGGAAAGTAACAGCTGGAAGGGAATATAAAGGAAGCATATAGGGGTGCTGGTAATGTTCCATTTCTATTAACTGTAAATATTCACTCAGTTGTACTTTTGTAATCTTAATTGTATGTTTCTTATACCTATATGTACTTGTCTATATGCAACTATATATCTTGATTAAAAAGTTCCTTTTTAAAAAACGTATTAGAATGAAATAAAGACAGCATACAAGACATGGAAACGTAAGGAGCTGGTCCCAGGAGACTGACTACACCAAATCCTAAAAGATGTAAATCAGGCAGGAAGAAAGTGATCTTGAGTGATACAAGAAGAAATGAAGAACGGGGAGAAAAAATAGTGAATTTATGGCTACAATTAAATGTATAAAACAATAAAATTTCCCATGAAATAGAAAAACAAAATGATAAGACTAAAATATATCCAAACAACTTGAATGAATCTCAAGAGAATTAAGCTGAATGAAAAAAATCAATTCAGAAGATTAGATACTAAATAGTTTCATTTATGTAATGTTCTTGAAATGATAAAATTATAGAAATGAAGACCAGGTTAGTGGCTAGGGAGAGAAGTAAGTGTCTGTGGCTAGAAAAGGACAACACGAAGGAGCTTTCTTATAGAACTGCTCTCTATCCAGGCAATAGTAGTCCTATATGTGATAGGATAGAATAGTACTAAATAACCCCACACAAAACTGGTAAAATCTGAATAAAATCTGTGCATTAATGTCCACCTCCTGGTTGTGGTGTTATATTATAGTTTTGAAACATGTTACCCTTGGGAGAAACTGACTGAAGAGTATATTTGTATTATTTCTTACAACTGAATGTGAATCTACCATCATCTCCAGATGAAGAGATGAAAATGAATAAATTCAGATATATTATAATAGCATAATTCAAGAGGAATTAAAGCAATTAAAATATTCTAAGGTTCTTGTATCACCCAGAAGGTAAACTTCAGTCTTTTATAACAAATGTGCATGGTTAGATTAGTATGATACTCACTGAAAGAATATAAACAAAGACTTCCAAACAACTAGAAAAGAAAAAAATATCCTACTGGTCCAAAGGAGACAGCAAAGTGGGAGATTGTGAGGGACACGTAGAAAATATAAAATAAAATGATCAGGGGCACCTGGGTGGCTCAGTGGGTTAAGCCTCTGCCTTCAGTTTGGGTCATGATCTCAGGGTCCTGGGATCGAGCCCTGCATCGGGTTCTTTGCTCAGTGGGGAGCCTGCTTCCTCCTCTCTCTCTCTGCCTGCCTCTCTGCCTCCTTGTGATCTCTGTCAAATAAATAAAATCTTAAAAAACAAAATAAAATAAGATGATCAAACACATACAAATACATGTCAAATACACAACCATATAGAGAATCCAAAAACATCAGGATATGTAATAAATGTGACTAAATTTATAAATTGATAAATTATGTATATATATATTTATATATAAATTTATAAATTTATAAATGTGCAAAGTGACTAAATGATTTGGTTAGAGGTTGTTAAATTGTTAATCCAATCCCATGCTGTTTACAAGAGTCCTGTCGAAAATATAAAGATCCAGGGGCGCCTGAGTGGCTAAGTCCGTGAAGCATCTGCCTTCAGCTCAGGTCATCACAGAGGCCTGGGATAGAGCCCAGCATTGGGCTCTCTGCTCAGTGGGGAGCCTGCTTCTCCCTCTCCCTCTGCCTGCTGCTCCCCCTGCTTGTGCTCCTCCCTCCCCCTTCTCTGTCTCTCTCTCAAATAAATAAAATCTTTAAGAAAAATATAAAGATACAGAAGGATTGAAAGACATTATAACATACATGTAACACACATACACACAGCAGAGGGTGACCGAAATTACCGTAGCTATATCAATCAGCCGTGGATACAGTTGAGAGCATACATAAGTGAGGAAAGGATTTCAGTAGAAATTCAAATTACAAAGAAGATACATGTTTTTTGAAATCATATATCCCAATATAGCCTCAAAATTGAAAGCAAAAGTTAACAGAATATAAGGAGATAGATAAATCCACAATCACGATGGCATGTTAACATCTCTCAGGCAATAGGAAAATTAAAAAAAAAATTAGGATATTGAAGATTTTAACCAAATTATGAAAAAAAACTCAATGGACATGTATATAACACAGTATCTGAACTGCGGAAACAGACTTCCTTTCAAGTAAATGTGAAACAATTTCAAAATATTAACCATATATCTGAGTGTTAAAGCAAGCCACAGATTTTAAAGAAGTGGAATACAGATCACAATCTCTAACAATAACATAATTAAGCAGAGAATGGGAAACAAAGGATAACAAGAAAACTCAAATTTTAGAAATTGGGACACATACTTCTGAATAACCCATAGATCAAAGATAAAATTACAAGGAAAATTCATTATCATCAGTTCTATCAAAAACTGTGACATACAAAAAAGAAAAATACAACTGGGGGATACAGTTGAATCTATTCTTAAGGCAAATTTATAGTCTTAAATTCGTACTGTAGAAAAACCTTGAAAAATAAAATCAATGAACTAAGCTAAGAGTCAATAAATTAGAAAATGAACAAGATTTAAGGAGGGCACGTATTGCATGGAGCACTGGTGTGGTGCATGAACAATCTTGGAACACTGAAAAAATAAAATTAAATTTAAAAAATGAACAAGATAAACTCAAAGAAACAGGAAAGACATAACAAACAAAATACAAAGAAACAGACAATAGAATCAATCAAGCTGAAACTCAGTTCTTTAAAAAGCATAATAAAATTCACAAGCCTTTAGCAAGAGTTAGCGAGGAAAAAAAAAAGCCAAAAATTAATAACAGCACAAAATGAGGATTGTACTTTAGACCTAAAGACTTTGAAAAGGCAACGTCAAAATGGACTCAAAAAGTAGAAAAACTGAGACCTCTTCTACATATCAAACACATAGAATCAGTAGTCAAAATCTTCTCTAAAATTTCTAGCTTCCTTGGGCTTCACCAAAATGTTCCATGAAATATACAAGTTAAATATCTGGGGCACCTGGGTGGCACAGTCAGTTCAGCATCCAGCTCTCGGTTTTGGTTCAGATCGTGATCTCAGGGTCCTGGGACTGAGCTCCAAGTCAGGCTCCTCACTCAGCACAGACTCTGCTTGAGATTCCCTCTGCCCCTCCCACTTGTGCCCTCTAAAATAAATAAGTAAATCTTTAAAAAAAAATCTAACATAAACTATCTCGAAGAATAGAAAAAGAACAAACACTCCCCAGTTCATTTCATGAGGTTAAGAAAAAAATAACTTTGCTACCAAGGCCAACAAGGCAACTACAGGCAAAGATATTTACAGGGCAATGTTATTCAATGCGGATGAAAAGGTATTTTTTTAAAATGTGTTGACAATTTATGGTGCTGGTCAAGATGCAGTATTCATGTTGTAGCCAGTCATTCTCTGATCACAGTGAATTTACAGAGATTTTATTTCTGGACAAAATATAAAATGCAAGGACTCCAGGACTCTTAAAAGTAAATGGCAAGCAGATTGAGATGAATTCAGAACTTGGAAGAATGATCAACATAGCTGAAGGCAATAGACTATATTCTGGGTCATAAAAGTAACCCCAACAATGTTAAAGAATTGTAATCAAATCAAGTAAGTTTTCTGATAACAGAATTAAGTCAGAAATCAAACACTTCTGGAACATTGCCAAGAATGTGGAAATCAATGTACTTTTAAATGATGTGTCGGTCAAGGACAACTAGAAAATATTTTGAACTGAACATATCAACTTTTCAAAATGTGTGCCAAGAGGAAAATTTATAGCACTAAGTTATTACGTCAGAAAAGTATCAAGTCAATCATCTAAGTATCTACTTAGAGAAAAGCTGAATACACCCAAGTCAAGCAGAAGAATAAACAGAAGAGACTAAACCAATGAGATTTAAAATAGAAAAGTCAATGAAATCCAAAGCTGGTTCTTTGGGGGGAAAAAAATAAAATCAATAAAGCTCTAGGCAGACTAACCAAGAAAAAGGGAGAAACACAAATCACCAACACCAGGAAAAAGAAAGGGTGAGCCCGGGGGGGCTATTAGGGAGGGCACGGACTGCACAGAACACCGGGTGTGGTGTGTAAACAACACATCTTGAAACACTGCATCAAAACCCAGTGATGTATTTTATGGTGATTAACATAACACAATAAAATTTTGTTTAATTAAATTAAATTAACTTCTTTTAAAAAAGAAAGGAAGTGCCATTCCAAACCCTACAGACATTGGGTTAAGAGAGGATACTAAAAAGAAAGGATCCTACAAACCTTTGTTTAGAAATTCTACAAATTAAATAGATCAACCCCTTGAAAGACAAATTATTGAAGAAAACCAGAATAGGTCACCTCAAAATAAGTCTTTTACATAAAAATTGTTTCGAACAGAAGGCAATTAAGCCCCAGCAAACATAGGAAAAGCTTTGTCCTCCCTCATTTATGCCTGAAGGCGGGATGTAAATTTTTCTTGTACTGGAAAAAGGCTTCCAGTCCAGAGATGGCACCAGAGGAATCTACAACCAAACTTTCCTCCATTAGCTTCCTCATTATATCTGTATTTTAACCTTCCCAGTTTGTTGCCCTTGGAAGCCTACACTGCTTTCCTTCTTCCTGTCATTTCTCTACAGACACTGGCCCTTTGCTGAAGATGCTACAGAAGCGGGCTGTTTTAAGCCACCACTCTGAGTTACTTTTCACTGAGGTGTCCCCTGTGTGATGTGCCCCCGCACAGGTGGGTTGTTTTTTTGCTTATTAACATTTTTGTTACAGAGCCCCGGCTGAAAACATACAGTGAGTCAGGTAAAGTTTTGCCTTCCATACACCAGCACTCTCAAGAAGAAATAGACAGCCCTAACACTCGTGTATCTATCCAAGAAACTGAAAGGGTCTAGCCACTTGGCGAAACAATCTGGCAGTTTCTTGTAAAGTCAAACATAGGCTCACAGTGCAGTCCAGCAATCCGATTCCTAGGTATTTACTAAATTGAGAACCTACGTTCAAAGGCCAGTTTGTAAACAAACAGAGCAAATTCACTTATAATGCACTAATAAGTGGAAATATTCCACCACCCCCCCATGGTGACCAGGTAAACCATGCTAGATCCATGCAATGAAATACTAAGTGTGAATAAAAAGGAATGAACTGCTGATCCAGAGCACACGGGTAAATCTCAGTTGCATTATGTTAATGACATTCTGCAAAAGGCAACACCACAGGGATTCAGATGAGGAGCTGCCAAGGGCTAAAGGGGGAGGAGTTACTTCAAAGGGGAAGCACAAGGCAATTTTTAAAGTGATGGACGGTTGCGGATCTTCACTGTGGTAGTGGTTACGCGACTATCTGTCAACATCACAGAGCTGGACACCAAAAAGAATGAAGTGTATGCAGGTTTACAAAGCCTACACATGTATTTGCAAACTAAAGCCAGCAATATATTAAAAGGGTAAGTTTTGTTTTATTCCAGGAATGCTTGATTTTAACATGAAAAAAAAACAAAGCTTAACTCATCAGCAGTTTAAAGGAGAAAAAAATAATCATCTCAGATGCATGATAAGTATCTGATAACATTCAAACCCATTTCATTTTCAAAAAATAAGCAATTTAAGAATGGAAGGGAACTTCTTTATTCTGATAAAGGAGATCTACCACAAAAAATATTCTCAATGGGAAATACCTAAAGCTTTCTCTGAAATTGGAAAGACAAAAACGATGACCACTGTCAGCATTTCTGGTGAACATTTTACTGTAGGTCCTAGTCAGTGCAATAAGGAAAATAAAAGCAAAAGAATTGGCAAGGGAGAAAAAAGTTATGTACAGATGGTTTGGCTCACTGTATTGAAATTTCCAAAAGAATCTATAAAAACAATGAGCGAGTTGGCCAGTCATACACCCAACAATTAAAAATTAATTTTAACAAACCGAATAATTTACAATAGCACTGAAAATGCAATGAACCTAGTAACCGACCTACAAAATGTGTAGGACCTTAATGGAGAAAATCATATTTTACAATATTCCAACAACATAAGAAACGGGAAGACAAATGAAGCTCATGGATTGGAAAATTCAATGCTATAAAGTTCTCTCCAGACTGAGATATTGATTGAATCCCCATGGAAGTCCCAACAACTTTTGTGAAAAATATAAATTTTATAATTGACTTACCAGTTAAGTGCAAAAGGCCAAGAACAGCGAAGATCAAGGGAGAGGAAGCAGGGAGATGGACACAAATATTTTTCTATTAATGAAGTTATTAGATGACATATTAGGAAAATAAATATGTAGCAGGATAGAAGGATTGTAGGCATATGTAATATCCCAATTGGCTTTAAAATAAACGGAGTGTTTTAATGCATTGAAAGCTGATTTTTAAATGGATGCAAACCTGTCGAGACCTTCACCAAAAAGCCTGTGTATCTGCAGATAGACCGACTTCTAACCAGCAGTTTGCAAACCATGGCTGTATGTTTCATGCGGCAGCTGCGGTGTCAGCTGCCCAGTGCTCGCTCCGGGCTAACAGCAACCACAGTGCCTGAGCCCAGCTTGGGCACATTCACCATCTATGATCATCGTTGTGACAGTGTTGACTCTACTCATAAACCACGCAGAAAAATAGAAGTGTTCATGTGGCCTTCTCCAAAAAAAAAAAAAAAAAGAAAAAAAGATCATTCCAGAGTATTTGCACTTATTACTAAGACTACTCCAGGAAACAGAAAAAAGTTTTGTTTTTTACCCAAGGAAACATTTTCAGGAAAAAAAAAAAACAAACAAACAACAAAACAAAAAACCTTGACATTTTCTACTTAATATTGTATATAATAGTGTATTGGTGTGCCGGGCCGGCTCAGTCAGTAGAGCAACTCTTGATCTCTGGGTTGTTTGAGCCCCACAATGGGTGTAGAGATGACTTAAAATAAAATCATTTAAAAAGGTGTTTCTAATAACACAACATTTCCATCTGGACACCTTATGAAAATGGCCGTAAGGAAACTTTAGGTCCAAAGTCATGTCTGACTTTTACAACTGGGCTAACAATGCTGCATCACCATGCTGGGAGACTCAGAGACCAGATATTTCAAGGTTCAGTCTGCATCCGAAATCCAGAAAAACAAAAAGCAAACCGCATAGGGCTGCCTGGGTGGCTCTGTCCAAGTGTTCAACTCTTGATTTTGGCTCAGATCATGATCTCAGAGTCAAGGGATCAAGCTCCACGTTGGTCTCTGTGTAAAGGGCTGAGTCGGCTTGGGTCCCTCTCTCTCCCTTTCCCTCCACTCACTTGCACTATCTTTCTGAAATAAGTAAATAAAATCTTTAAAAAAAAAAAAAAAAGCATAATGTGCTAGTCAGACAATCACAGCTTTTCCTCCTGCATCCTAAATCTTGTTTGTTCACCGTGGTCTCAAGTCACTTTTTAGGTTTTGCCAGGGCCCCTCTGCAAGGGGAGAAAACATAGGGACTTAATAAAAAGGTTTTTAAACCTTTTTAATAATTCTATACCATTTGATCAATTATGAAATAGTAACCTTTTCAATAATTCTATACCATTTGATCAATTATGAAATAGTAACCTTAGAGATTTTTAAATAACCTTTTCAGTTAAGAATGAAGATAACTAAACAGTAGCTCAAATTTCCCCCATTAAGTGGGAAAAGTTTTTACACCTATTTTCATGATTATTATATAAAAAAGGTAAAGGAGTTAAAATATTTCCGAAGATTTTAGAGAGCATATGTGTATACACGTGCGCACGCGCACTTGTGAGCAGGGATGAGGGGGCAGAGGGAGAAGGAAATTATCTCAAGCAGACTTCCTGCTGAGCACAGAGCCCCACTCAGGGCTCGATCTCATGACCCAGAGATCATGACCTGAGCCAAAACCGAGAGTTGGATGTTTAACCCACTGAGCCACCTGGACACCCCGGAGTTAAAAAAATTTTTTTAAGATTTTATTTATTTATTTTAGAGAGAGGGGCAGAGAGTGAGAACACAGTGGGGTGAGGGACAAGGGAGAAGCAGACTCCCCGCTGAGCAGGGAGCCCGATGCGGGGCTCCATCCCTGGACTCCAGGACCATGACCTGGGCAGAAGGCAGATGTTCAACTGACTGAGCCACCCAGGCGCCCCGAGAGTTAACCATAGTTACCGCCTACCTCCATCTCCTTCCCTTGCACCTTGAGATGCGGTCTCAGTATCATCTGAGCCAGAAGGGAAGCACTGTTGACTGGAGCAGTCGCAAGGTCTAAACTCTCGTCGTCATGAAAAGTCCCAGCACAACTCCAGAAGCAGCACGGGCACAAACAGGCCATACAGCTGCTATGTGGTGAAGCAAGGAGTCAGAACCAAGCACTCCCAAAGGAGCTCACACAATCACGAAGGTACAGTAGTTGGGGGCGGTTAAAAAGTCAATCAGAAGACACTAGAAAATAATCCAAGTCAGTGGAAAAACTCATTTTCGGGTTTACAGTCAACCTCAGAGCATTTTTCACACACACACACCCTGGGTAAGGCTTCTGCCGCAGCTGTGGGCAGGTGTACCCCAGGGTCACAAAAGGAGACAGAAAGTGAACGTACAGAGCCCCAGAAGAATCAGACAACCTCCACCAGCAAAGGTCAGGGAGGGACAGCTGGGTTTATACATCTTTGACCCACTTCAAAGCCTTTGTATCCCTCAAAGAACTGATCTCTTCTACCTGTTCCGGGTCAGGTCCAACAATGGACTAGCCCCAATCACCATTGGCCGGAGGGGCTGGCTCGCCTTTGATATTCCACCTGATCCCAAGGAAGGCGGCCTCCTCTCACTCCTCAAGGTCTCCCAGGTCCTCACAGGAGACTTAAAGGGGGCATTCCTACCTCCAGTGTTTCCTGGTGTTGGTTTCCACTGGACAGCAAATAAACTAATGACATGTGAAGTTGGCTTTACCAAATATTTTCCGTAGCTAACAGTAGTCGACTCCTACTTCTCTCTCGTGAGCTAGGATTCCAATCTAGGTAACTCTCAGGACTTCTAGCTTATCTTGAAACCTAGAAATTCCTTCCCCTTCCTATGGATTCACATTTCAACTGTATTTAGACTAAATCAGTCCCAGCCATCTTTAGCTGGTCTCTGGTCAGACAATACACATGTGTCTCTTACACTTCCAATTCTATTAGTTACTTTTCAGATTCTCCACTGATATTTCTCCAGCTCTTCAGAGAGGAGTGTGGCAGGAAAGGAAGAGGGCGTGATTTAACATCAGACAAGCCCACATTCACCAGCTGTGAGACCCTGGATGTAGAACTAGTGCCTCAGAGGTGATTTCATCATCTGTGAGCTAAAGGGATCATGGTCACCGATGGCCATTTTAAGTGGAGATGTACCGAAAGCATTTAGGAGGTGCTCAAATGACAGGAGTTTAAAAAATCTTTACCGTGGCAAAAATATTTAACAAGATTCACAATTTTAACCATTTCTGTGTGTGTGTGTGTGTGTGTGTGTATTCATTTTTTTTTTTTAAGATTTTTATCCATTTGAGAGAGAGAGAGAGACCACAAGCAGGGGGAGAGACAGGGAGAGGGAGAAGCAGGCTCCCCGCTGAACAGGAAGCCCAATGTGGGACTCAATCCCAGGGCCCTAGGATGATGACTTGAGCAGAAACGGATGAGGTGCTTTACCAAATGAGCCACCCAGGCGCTCCTACATGTACAATTTGGTGGCATTATGAGCCCTCACACTGCTATACAAGTATCAGTACTATTCAGCTCCAGAGCTTGTTTGATCTTAAGCTAAAATCCTACACCCATCCATTGAACAACTCCCCCTTTTCCCTAGCTGCTGGCAGGCTCTATTCTGGGTTTTGTCTCTGGGTTTAACTACTCTAGGTTAGTAGTGAACTAAATTTCTGGGCCTGAGCTGGAGGCCCTCCAGCCACATGTGCTACATCAGCAAACCAACGGGAACGATCCCGTTCCTGTAAATGCTCCAACTTGACTGGGAACACGTACACCCAGTCAGCCAATCCCCAAATGCTGAGCCAGCTCTGGGCTCTAGTTAGCTCCTCCTTCCTTGATCTTTCTAAATAAGGTCATGTGCGCACCCCCAGCCAATAAAATGTGCTGCCTCTGCATTACTCTTCTACAGCTCTGTGTAATCCGTTCCTGGCCCACGTCCCTCAGCAAGAGTGTTCCATTGCCGGTGAGACACGGTATTCCCCCACCCGTGGCTTGTTTTCTCCTACATAGAGGACAAGCATCACTGGTTGATTTTTGTCCTCTGACCATAGCATCATACAGTACTTGTCCTCCTGTGGCTGGCTTATTCCACTTGGCGTCTGGTCTCCCAGATTCATCCGTGTTGTAGCCTCTCTTTAAGGCTGAGCGTTGTTCCGTGGTATGTAAGGGCCGTATTTTGTTTGCCCATCTGCTCATGTGTTCCTGGGCACTGGAGTTGTTTTCACCTTTTGTCAGTTATAAATAATGCAAGTGGCAAGTCTTTTAAGCAATATTATTTTTCATACCAAATATTACACATGAAGCAACCAAAATAGCTTGCCCCGGCCACAAAGATTGTCTTAGACCATCTTCTTCATGACTGTGAGGAAAATACAGACTGCTCCTACTTTCTATTGATAGAAATCTGATCTAAAACCTCTCATTACTTTTTCACAGCCAGAGGAACAGTTCAACTATAAAGAAACCGCTAATCACAGTTATTACAAACTGTGAAGTTAATACAGAGCAATTTAAAATTTGAAAACGCCAACCATTTATGAATTATAGGAAAATATCTGTGCGTCAGAGGAAAAAATATGCCTTGTTCACCTCATCCATTTTCAGGTTTTCCAGCCTAGCCTTGCACAGCCTAGGTCACAGTAAGTTGGAGAGAACCAGTACCAACGGAGGATTCCGGTCTGTGTGGGTGCAAATGAAGCTGTCCCCCTGGAAGGGCAGCTCTCCCCCACACGGCAAAGGCCCTTTTGTATCATTTTCAAGTTCAATATTCTTGGATGGATTCCTGGTAGAACTGGATCTACCAGTCTTTCCCAACCTTTCCCAGGGTTTTGCCAACCACTTCCAGCCTTCCTGGCTCCCTCCACCAAAACCTCCCTCAGGTGGGACGCAAGCTCGTTGCCAGAAATTCTCTAATTTCACCACCAGGCCTCACCCCACCCAGGAATTCATAGGCCACACTTTTGATCACAAGCACCCTCCTCCCCTCCCCTTCTACAGGCAATCAAATCTTCAGGAAGTAAAAGTAAGCCCACAGGGAGACCCAGGCCTCAGATCATGGACCTTCCATTGGAGCAATGTTCCTCCAAATTAGTTCCTAAAGCAGAGAGCGGAGGGTGGTTGGAATCTTAGTTATGATGGTGGTCTTTCAAACTCAACCGTACATACATGTTTCATTTTTCTTCTGAGTATTTAATTTTTCTTAGGTAGGATTTCAATTCTACTCCTTGGGGAAAAATAATATGGTAAAAACAAAACAAAGACACTGCCTTGGGTCAACATTTCTTTACGCATAGCACTGTAGGGTTCCCCTAGTCATGAAATTTTCAATCCTGCCCATATTTTCACGTCTTCCATTTACTTATTCAACCAATGCCGGTGCCACAGTGAACAGGCAGGTGTGGTTCCTGTACTCCTGGGGGTTACCACCTAGCTGACACAGGGAGTGGGGTGTGGGAATTACCACAGAAGAGATTATGGAGATTTTTTTTTAAGCCTAAAAAGATGCACAATGGAGCTCTGGAAAATGAAAAAGTTCATGTAAGTCTAGATTGTTACCTCACAGAAGAAATGAGGCCTGTTATATATTCGGTGCTGGGAGAAAAACACAGGGACCACAGAGGCTGTATTCCTGAGGGAAAAGAGTACTGTCCCACACTGTAATGGGTATGTAGGAAGTTTCAAAATACGAGCTCTAATGGTAATTTAAGTGTTGGTAGCATTATCACATTTTTGTAAATCGGTTCACTTTTATCTAAAAGGAACTCAAAGTAAACAGAGGCCCTTTGGAAGCAGGGGTGGCACGGACCCCTACCAGAGGGACAGCTTTGGCAGAAACAGCTGGGACAAACCAGCCTGACTCGGCTACTCAGCCTCCCTACTCCTGTATCATCAAGATACTATCCCACTGCTGATTAGCAAGGGAAACACGGCAAGCGCCAGGCCTTTTGGCAGACATCGAAAGGGCTCAAGTTTGGGGGTCAAGCAGAATGAGGGACCATCAAAATGCAGACACACAATCAGAAAAGGATGGAGACGCAGGAGTCTATCTTTAAAGTTATTTGTTGGATACTTGTTAATTATCACCAATTCTGCACAGCAAGAAGAGAGAAGTCACATATTTTTCTTAAAAGCCTTCATCGTCTTATACCCTTGTCAGTAACCAAAGCATTTTTGTAACTGGGATTATTGGCAATAGATTTGTGTTGTATTTCCATGTCTTATTAAACCGAAGCTTTGTGGTCTCTTGGAAGGTTTGAAAATTCTATATGTGTATTCTAACACTGACTCAGAAACTAAACACTATGTTTTAAGTTTTAGCTAACAGATAAGTGATTTAAAAGGTTAGAACTTTTACCAAATATTTTAAATTAGATTTCAAACCCACCAGGCTACATTATAAACAAAAGAAACTAATTTTAAAAAACTAGAAGTCTCCAATGTGTCCAGGAAAGTGATAGCTTTTTCTTTTCCCTGAAAATTTAAGCTCTCAAAAAAGACGTTGGCAATGCTAAGAAAGAAGAAGAAAACATAAGGAATGGAGGTGTAACCATCCCAAAGGTAAGAGAAGGAAGGTGGTAGGAGGTTCAATATATGTTTCATTCTTCGCTGGAAAGGCACAAAGTTACAGTTTGTGGTGCAGCTGTAAGTCCTTAAATAGGGCACAAGTTTTTGCTTCTGAGCAAATAATCAGGAAGGATTGGCTACCTCCAGGAGCCTGGGTTGTGTTGCCCTTAATGGGAAATGTCTGTAGTAGCTGTCTGGGGCACAGGAGCAAGGCGAGGCCACGTGTTCTTTGGCCACGTGTATTCTTGATCCCACCTTAGATCCATCAAACATTAGGGGGGAAGAAAAAGGCAGGACAAATATGCCAGGAAACCATTCCTTAGCCCTTATCAATGATTACAACTAGGATGTTTTTATCCAAAACGAAACTTTTTTTTTATAACTAAAATTTGGTGGTTGCATACATGGATGAAATAGATCCTACATAACATTTCTTACCCACTCTTGAGAAGAATGGACGCTTTTGGATACATATCCCTTTACCACTTTATGGGGAGAACTCACTCTCTGTGAGTTAGTAGAAGGGAGGCAGGCGAACAACGTGGAATAAATAGAAATAAGGACTTAGTCCCAACTCTGAAGGATATTCTAAAATGGTGTGCAGTTAAGGAATATCTAGTAATAATTAGCTCATTCAAGAAATTACTGTTTGGCAATTGAAAAACCCTATTTGTTAATTAAAAAAACCCTAAAAATCCAAAGTTTGATTACCCACTCTTTGGAGAGGCTGGGGAAGTTGTTCTCACAAATACTACCATTGGAAGTGAGGATTAACCAAACCCAACACTGCCTTCGGCCCATGCCACATCTGGGCATTTATTCAGCAAAAATGCTTGCACAAAATGCAACAAAATGCAATGTATGTCCAACATACAAGATAACCTAATGCAACTTTGTTTATCATTTGTTTGTGATAATAGCCGTACTAGTTTCCTATGGTTGTCGTAACCAGTTCCCATGAACACAGCCGCTTAAAACAACACAAATTATCTTACAGTTCTGGAGGTCCGAAGTTCACAGTAGGTCTTGCCCAGCTGAAATCAAAGGCTTGCTCTTTCTGGAGGTTCTAGGGGAGAAAATATTTCTGAGCCTTTCCCAGCTTCTAAAGTCTTCCCACATTCTTGGATTCCAGCCTTCTTAACACTCCAAACTCTGCTCACATCCCCCTCCAGACTGCTGTTCTTGCCTCCCTTTTTAAAAAGGACTCATGATTGATTACACAGAGGCCACCTGGATTATACAGGATCTTCATCATCATCACGACCCTTAACTTAATCACAGCTGCAAAGCTCCCTTTGTCATAGGAGGCGACACAACCACAGGTTCAGGGGATTGGGACTATCAGACATCTTCTACTCACCCTCCCTCAGTAGCAAGAGACTGAAAACAAATGGCCTGTCAGTTGTGGACGGGTTAAATAAATGACAGCAAATCTACCATGGGATATTACACAGGTGTTTAAAATCGGAGAAAACTCATGTAAAACGAAAGCAAAATATAACATTAGGTGAGAAAAGCAAAATACAGAACAGAGACAGGAATGTAGTATGTGTAATTTACTTGTATATATAATATTTAAGCTCTCCGGGGAATGATCTATCAGAAGCAAAGAAGGTGGTTGCCTGCAAGGCAGGAACTGAGCAGCAGGATTATAAGAATGAAACTTATCATATACTCTGTTATAACTTTTTATTTTTGAAATTTGTAACTACATTACTTATCCAACACCAGAAAATAATAAAGTCTAGAAAGAGGAAAAAGAAGCACAAAAGGAGTTACAGGAGGGGAGGTCCATGCTGATCTTGGGGTCAGAAAGGCCAAGTTTCACAGCAACATATACAAAATGGTGTCCGATTCCAAGGCTACACAACAAATGACCCCAAGACTTAGTGGCTTAAAGCGACAAGTACCCACAAGTGTCTCAGCTTTGGGGGGTCGGGGATCTGGGAACGGCTTAGCTGGGTGGGTCAGGGCTCTTTAGAGGTTGCGGTCAAGTTGACAGCTGGGACAGCTGTCATCTCAAGGCTTGGATGAGGCTGGACAATGTGCCGGCAAGCTGATACTTGGTCTCTGTTCGTTGCTATGTAGGCCATTCCGTAGGACGCTTGAGTGTGTTGATGGCATGGCCACTGATGAGTAATCCCAGAAAGAGAAAAAGAGGGAGCGAGGGAGAAAGAGAAACAGAGAGATGGAAGGCCAGTCCAAGGCAGGAGCCCCAGTCTTTTGTAATCTAATCTTGGAAGTGACGTGTCACCTCTGCCATATGTCACTGGCCACACAGACCAAGGCAGGGTGTAGGTGAGAACACCAGGAGGCGGAGGGCTCATGGGGAGCCATCTTGGAAGCAGGCTACCACAGAGAGTGCAGAGCAGTGGAGGGCAGGGCTCTGGCGAGTACATAAGGGAGGCAATAAAACATGAATGACTGTAGCGGACGTGCAAGGCAAGGAGGAAACAGGCCGAAGTAGAATCCTGGGAAGCAGTGACAACAGAAATATGAAGAGTGGGGTTTGCCTCAATTACCAAGCCTCTGATTCACTATTCCTGCCATGCTCACATCTGTGTTCTAGTCCTAAGCTGAAATGTTCTCTCTCTTCACACTGGAAGATTCTTTCATACATGTTAGCTTCTCTCTTCTGCTAGGAGGACACGTCTTCGAGAAGAGGGGCACATCGTTCGTGTTCATACCCCTGCCACCCTCTATCAGTAAAAGGAAGCAGGACGCTGTGGCTCGAGCAACACAAACCGAGCGGCTCCCGTAGCGCCCGTCCTGACAGCCGTGAGAAACTAATCTTCTTCTTACCAGATTCCCCCACTCTTAACTGCGCTTCATACCAGAACATTCGTCTTTTCTTTTTCAGTGGCAGCAGTGACATTATATCAAAGTACAGAAGGGACATCAAGTACCTGCTGGTAAGATGCAACGAAAGAGAGGGACGCCTGGGTGGCTCAGTTGGTTGAGCGGCTGCCTTCGGCTCAGGTCATGATCCCAGCGTCCTGGGATCGAGTCCCGCATCAGGCTCCTTGCTCGGCAGGGAGCCTGCTTCTGCCTCTGCCTGCCTCTCTGTCTGCCTGTGCTGGCGCTCTCTCTCTCTCTCTCTCTAACTAATAAATAAATAAAATCTTAAAAAAAAAAAGATGCAACGAAAAAGAGACAGCATCATCTGAGTGATATCAGACTCCTTGTAAAAATATTTCACTTCAAACGTCAGGGAGCAAACAATCAGAGAAATCCAGCATGGAACCTTCTGCAAGACATCTGGCCTGGCCACCTCAGAAATATCCTTGTCACAGGGCGCCTGGGTGGCTCAGTCGTTAAAGCGGCTGCCTTCAGCTCAGGTCATGATCCCAGGGTCCTGGGATCGAGCTCCACGTCAGGCTCCCTGCTCAGCGAGGAGTCTGCTTTCCCACTCCCACTCCCCTGCCTGTGTTCCCTCTCTTGCTGTGTGTCTCTCTCTCAAATAAATAAATAAAATCTTTAAAAAAGAAAAAGAAATATCTGTGCCATGAAAGAAAAAAAAAATATGGAGACTAGCCACATTAAAGGAGGCTGAAGGACTATGGCAGTTTGATGCCACGTGTAATCCTGAAGAGGGTCCCAAGCATTTAAAACGAAAGAAAAAACCATAAAGGACATCACTGAGACAACTGAGAAAAAAACAGCTAGGGACTACCTATTAGATAATATTACTAGACCAACGGTGACTGTTGGGGTGTATTAGTAGTACGTGGTTACAGAAGAAAATGTCCTGGTCCTTAGAGGAGAGAGATGCTGAAGTATTTAGGACCATGGTGTGTCATGGTGTGTCACTTTCAAAGGGTTCAGCAAATAAATGTGCTTGTGTACATTTGTGAGTGTGTGAGAGTGTGGGCAGGGGAGAGAAAGGCAGAAAACGAGTGTGGCAAAGTGTGAACAGTCACATCTGTGTGAAGGGTATGGAGGCTTTCACTGTTTGACTTTGAGTTACTCTACAGCTCTGAAAAATTTCAAAATAGAAAGTACGTGTATCTATGTTTCTGTATATACTTTCGTTCTACCTTTCTACGTGTACATATGTGCAACAGAGGGCAGAAACTTAAGACAAGTTGCATCTTTACGTAACTGTAGTGCCCAAGGGGACTATGTCCAATCTTGAACAGAACTGTTATTCTCTTTCTTTTCATTTTATTTATTTGTCCGAGAGAGACAGCGAGAGAGCACGAGCACAAGCAGGGGGAGCAGCAGGCGGAGGGAGAAGCAGGCTCCCTGCTGAGCAACGAGTCTGATGTGGGACACGATCCCAGGATCCTGGGATCATGACCTGAGCTGAAGGTAGACCTAGGAACTGAGCCCCCAGGCGCCCCGGAACTGTTATTGTTGTAAAGATCTAGAGGCACCTGTGTGGCTCAGCCGTTAAGCATCTGCCTTCGGCTCAGGTCATGATGCCGGCCAGGGTCCTGGTATCAGACTCCCCGCTCAGCAGGCGGCCTGTTTCTCCCTCCCCCCCTCCCCATGCTTGTGCTCCCTTTCGCTCTCTGTCAAATAAATTAATTAATTAAAAAAAAAGATCTGCAAAGCCCACCTCACAGTTCACAGGGGGACAAACTAGCCCTGAAATACGGTCATTCCAAGGAGCGGAGCCGCAGCAGGCCGGCTGTAGGTCTGCACTTCTCACGGCACCGGAGCAGGCGACAGTCTCCTGCGAGGGAGAGAGGAGCCTCGAGCTCAAAGCGCAACGTTCCTCTGAGCCACGCGGTCACCGGACTCAGCCATTCTCACCGGCACTCCTGAGGTAACCCGGGAAGTTTGGTCCTGCACTTTGTCATATTTGGGCTTCGACGGTGAAAGAGGCAGAGGTGGCTTGTGACACAGGCCGCAGAGCACCGCTCCGAGAGCCCTGGGACCCACAGGCCGTTTCCCAGGCCGCAGCCTGTGAGGCCACCGGATTCCTCTACCAGCCCCTTTCTCAGAATTCTACAGATCACTGAGCCCCAGGAGTCTCCCTCTGCCCACCACAAGTGAGACTTCTGGAGCTGCTTCATGCCTCTTAGAGCTCATGGTGCTGGCCAAATTGTTCATGTTACTCTGTATAAAAGATTTCTTAAAGAGGCGCCTGGGTGACTCCGTTGGTTAAGGGTCTGACTCTTGATTGTGGCTCAGTGAGGTCAAGGTCCTGAGATCAGCAGGCTCTGTGCTCAGCATGAAGTCTGCTTAAAACTCTCTTTCTCCCCTTCCCTTTCCCCTCCCCAATTCCTACCTCCCTACTCCAGCGCCTGTGTGTGCTCTAAATAAATAAATAAATAAAAATTAAAAGCGATCTTAAAGATTTTTTTTTAATTTATTTATTAGAGAGAGAGCTCAGGCAGACAGAGTGGCAGGCAGAGACAGAGGGAGAAGCAGGCTCCCTACTGAGCAAGGAGCCCGATGTGGGACTCGATCCCAGGACGCTGGGATCATGACCTGAGCCGAAGGTAGCCGCCCAACCAACTAAGCCACCCAGGCATTCCCGATCTTAAAAAGGGAGCCCGCCTCTCCCTCTCCCGCTGCTACTTCCCCAGCTTGGGGGTGCTCGCTTTCTCTCGCCCGCTCACTCTCTTCCTCTCTCTAAAAAGTAATCTTACAAAAAAAGATTTCTTAAAGATCGGCTTGTGATCATCTGACCTTGGAGGACAAGAAAGCAAGTTCAGGTACATGGGATTTCCTACAGAACGCTGTCGTGATTATTTTTCTCTGCAAAATGGGAAGAAAGGAGTCCCACAAATAAATTCAGGCGTAGCTATTGAGTACGTTCCGAATAAGAGAACAGGAAGTGACTTCATATTAATCAACAACACCTGGCCACAACGATACTTTGATTTTTCGCAGCACTCCACTCTGTGAGCTTAAACAAGACAAAGCAGTTGGGTCATGAAAATAGGTCCCTGCTTCTCTGGACGGATCTTACAGCGAACTCACTGCAAAGTCAGTCCCTGCTGGGGCCAGCTTGGGAGGACTTGGATCAATGAGGAACAGCCCTCCCCTAACAGACCAGAGAGACAAGTAGAACCACCTCTGGACACAGTGTTGAAATGTTGTGGTTTTACACAATCACCTTGTTTGGCAAAGGCCTGGCATTTCCCCCGACCTGGTCAGCTTTCCCTGCGCATGAGCTGCCATGGACACGCCTCCCCTCCATCCTTCTGCCATGGAGGAGACGGGCACCTGGTGCAGCTAATCTAATAAGAATTCTTGCCCTGAATTTTAGAATTAGAATTAAGAAAGAAAATTCAGTCTCTCCTTGAGTAGTTGGGCCTGAATGACATACCGTTGGGAGCTAGTGCAGCATGTGGGCAGAGCAGAGGGAGCCACTCAACAGGGAGAGAAAAGACCGTTGCCATCTGAGTTAGTCTATGTGAGCAGATTCCAAAAGGTTCAAGTAACACCTCTAGCTAACATGAGGGTTATCCTGGACGCATTCTACAACAAATTAACATAATGTTAAAATAGTAGGCTATTTTCCCCTGAAGAAATTATTCCATTAGTTATCTTAGGTCTCATTTTATTTCTGACATATATAACTTACTTAACCATCAAAAATGTGTTCTAAGCAATGTACATAAAATAGTATAAAAGTTTCTTTTAATCTTCAAGGAATTAATACAAAAATATCTACTGATTTTCCAGATTATCTTTATTAACTAGGATTTATGCAATATGATAAAAAACTGTAAGACATATATATCATGTATAAAATGTATTCTCTCTCAAAAAAAAAAAAAGAAAGAAAGGAAAGAAAAAAGATAAAGAAAGGGAAGGGCACCAGTAAAGTCCCCAAGTTTTCAGCTAAGATCCCTAACTAGTTGCATCCTAAGAATAAAAGCAAACTGAGAATAGACCACCCTCAGCTAAATTAAGGTGATTTGCTTATACCTGCCAACCAAAAGTGAATAAAATCTGTGGATAATATCTATAAAAACCTTCATGATTTTCACAAAGAATGTCAAGCATTCAATAAAACATTACCAAGAATGCCAGGATACAGGGCGCCTGGGTGGCTCAGGGGGTTAAAGCCTCTGCCTTCGGCTTAGGTCATGATCTCAGGGTCCTGGGATCGAGCCCTGCATCGGGCTCTCTGCTCAGCGGGGAGCCTGCTTCCCTCTCTCTCTGCCTGCCTACTTGTGATCTCTTTGTCAAATAAATAAATAAAATCTTAAAAAAAAAAATGCCAGGATACATGACCAAATGACCAAAAACAGAAAAGACAGACAAATCTGTAAGTGATTCAGGTGTTGGAATGATCAGACGTGAACTTTAGAGTAACTGGCAATATTATGAGGCTCAGGGCTTAATAACTAATAGTCATCTGTCTCTTGATCTGGGCGTTGGTTATGGGTGTGTTTACTTTGAGACAACTCATCAACCTGTGTATTTAACTGTGTACTTTCTTGGGCATATGTCAGACTTTAATACAACTTCACACACACATACACACAAAAAATCCTTATGGAATGCAGTTAAATCTGAGCTTAGAAGGCAATTCAGAGTCTTAAATGCACATGTTTGCAAAAATAGGCTGAAAAATAATGATGTTAGTATCTATCTCAAAGACTTTTTTAAAGATTTTATTTATTTGAGAGAGAGAAGAGCGCATGAGCCATGGCAGAGGGAGAGGGACAAGCAGACTCCCCACTGAACAGGTAGCCTGACATGGGGCTCTGTCCCAGGACCCTAGGATCATGACCCAAGCAGAAGGCAGATGCTCAACCAACAGCCACCCAGGTATCCCTCTCAAAGACTTTAAAAAAAAGAAAAGCAAAGAAAACAGAAAACTTACAAAATGGAAACAATGAAGATAAAAGCAGAAATCAATGCAATAGACAATAAATGCATAATGGAGAAAATACAAAAATCCAAAAACTGGTTCTTTGAGTGGTACCATTGACAAGTGCTGTAGTGTCTAGTCTGCAACAGTTCTCACCTCCTGCTATTCACGGCCTTGTAGAGCCCTCTCTCAGGCTCTCTAGTCGTGAATAGGGCTGGCCTGTGTAATTAAGGCAAATGACAGAGTGTGACATCCAAGGCCAGATTATAAAAGACAATGCAGCTTGCACCTTCCTTTCTCTGAGATCATTCACTCTGGGTAAAACCCACTACCAAGTTATGAGGACACTCAAGCAAACCTACAGAGAAATTAATGTGCTCAGTTACTGAGATCTCCTATGAATATCCAGTACCAACTTGCCACCACTTCCGTACGCCATCTTGAAATCAGATCCTCTAGCCTCAGTCAAGCCTTTAGGAGGCTGAAGCTCTGGCCAACATGCAGACTACAACCCAAAACAAAAGCACTCAGCTACAGTATTCCTGAAATCTTGATCCACAGAAAGCATATGAAGCCACATATCTGTTTTCTATTGCTGCATAACAAATGACCACAAATGAACATTTTAGGAAAACACATACTGTGCCACCCACAGTGGTTTTGCTTTTTCTAGTTAAACTCTACTTGATACAAATATTAGTACACAATCAGAGCCAAAGAACAGAACCTTTAGGATGAGTTTTCTGAATTGATACTGAGTTATCTGGAATTGTTTGTGCAGTCTGAAAGCGTTACTGACCCCCAGTGGTAAAGGGGACACTGCTAGTCCATTGCTTACAGTGGCAAAAACTTACTGAAAGCATAAACTAGATCCCAATCATCAAATCCTACACAAGGCAAGGAACAACCACCCGCTGCTGTCTTAGAACTGTTTAGTAAACGTGAGTAGTGTAATAGGGTTAGTTGGTTTCTTCCACGTGCTCTAAAGAGCTTCAGGAAAGAAAACGAGGAGCTCCTGGCTTCCCACTCCCACCCCAGCTTTATTGAGATAAATTGACACAGAACATTGTGTAGATTTAAGGTGTCCAACCTGATGATTTGATACACTTATGTATTACAAAATGATTACAATAGGTTGGTTAACACCTCTATGAGATCACATAATTAACTTTTTATGCATATGGTAAGAACATTTAAGATCTATTCTCTTAGCGACTTTCAGATATAAGATTTCTAACTGTAGACACCATGTACTTTAGATTCCCAGAACTCACTCATTTTGTAACTCAAAATTTGTACTCTCTTGACGTTTCCACATTTCCCTCAACTCCCAGCCCCTGGCAGCCTCCTGGCATTCAGTGTTTGTCTTTCTCTCTTTGGCTTATTTCACTTAGAGCATAATGTCCTTATGCGTACATCCATATTGCCAGAAAGGGAAGATTTCCTTCTTTCTTGTGGCTTTCCATTATGTATCTATATAGGTATATTATATAGATAGATATGGATATTTCTATATTTAGATATATCTATCTATCTTGGCTATTGTGAAAAATCCTGCAATGAGGGAGTGCAGATATCTCTTCAAGATCCTGATTTCATCTCCTTCAGATATATACCCCGAAGTGAGATTGGTGGATCACATGGTAGTTTTATTTTTCAGTTTTTGGAGAACCTCCATACTGGTTTCTATAGCAGCTGTGCTAATGTTTACATTCCCACTGACAGTGCACCAGGACTCCCCCTCCACATGCTTGTCAATGCTTGTTATCTCTTATCTTTTTGGTAATAACATTCTAACAGGTCTGACGTGTTAGCTCATTGTAGTTTTGGTCTGCATTTCTCTGATGATTAGTGATATTGAGCATATCTTTGTGTACATTTTGGCCACTCGTACACAGGTTTCCCCTCTATCTGGAATAGAACGTTCCTGTGAAAACTATCACAAGCTGAACTGGTGTGGAGAAGCAGCAGTTGCCATTAATTTACATGGAAAATTTTTTTTTTAGCATTCTTGGGTCCAAAAAATAACCTCTCTTAGGCTTTTCTGGTACCCAAGGACACACTTTGCTAACAGATGCCCCCAAATAAATCAAGATGAGGCACAGATGCTCACAGACTGCTCAGGGCTCTGGCGGCGGGATGTGGGGATGCGGAGTGTGGTTCCCGGGATAGGCACTGGGCGGCGCCACTCTCCCTGCATGCGGTGCGCGCTGCCGCTGTAAGGGCTCGCTGCAAAACCACTGAGAACTTTTTTTTTTTCCTTAAGGTTTTATTTTACTCATTTGAGAGAGAGAGAGAGAATGAGAGGTTGCAGGCGGAGGAGCAGAGGGACAAGCAGATTGGGCTGAGCACGGAGCCCACCACAGGGCGTGATTTCAAGACCCTGAGATCATGACTTGAGCGGAAACCAAGAGTTAGAGCCACCCAGGCTCCCCAATTCTATTTTTTATTAGAAAAAAACAGGTACTAATATAGGTCTGTCATAAAAGCCAAGTGGGGGGAAATGTAAACTTTTGAAAAGCAAGGTCTATCAGTGACTTTTTGGGACAATGTCTGTTCAGGTCCTCTGCCTATTTTTAATTAGATGGTGATGCTGCTGCTGATGGTTGTTACTTTCAGGATTCCTATTGAGTAGTATGAGTTCCCTGTATATTTTGGATATTAACCCCTTATCAGATAGATGATTTGTAAATATTTTCTCTCATCTGTAGTTTGCCTTTTTATTTTGTTGTTTCTTTCAGCATACAGATGCTTTTTAGTTTGATGTAGTCCCACATGTTGATTTTGCTTTTGTTACTTGTGTTTTTAGCGTCACATCTAAGAAACCATGGCCAAGACAAATGTCAAGGAGTTTCACCCTATGTTTTTCTTCCAGGGGTTTTAAAATTTCAGATCATGGGGCACCTGGGTGGCTCAGCGGGTTAAGCCTCTGCCTTCGGCTCGGGTCATGATCTCGGGGTCCTGGGATCAAGCCCCGCATCGGGCTCTCTGCTCAGCGGGGAGCCTGCTTTCCCCCCTCTCTCTCTGCCTGTCTTTCTGCCTACTTGTGATCTCTCTCTGTCAAATAAATAAAATAAAATCTTTTAATAAATAAATAAAATTTCAGATCTTATGTTTAAACTCTTAATCCATTTCAAGTTAACTTTTAATGGGAGAGTTGAACAGATGAATACATATTGATTACAACTTGTTAGAAAAATAAACATATTAATTAAATGCAGATAGTAACTCTGATTTGGGTTGGAGGATGGTAAAAAGGCAAAGTTTCTAAGAGACAGTGATGTCCAAAAATTTGTTTTCATAGATAGGCAGGGAGATAGGTGGTGAGGGCATTCTGGACCAACTCACGAATGCAGGAGAGTCTGAGGATTAGTGGACACTTCCGAGAAGATGAGGCTAGAGAAGGGTCCCTGGCAACCTGGAAGAAGGAAGGGCACAGCTGAAGGAACTGGTACCCGCGGTGTAAGAGAAAGGAATGCCTCCTCCCTTCCTTCTGCCTCACAGGAGAAAAATACCCCCAGAACCCAGGCTGGTGAATCCCACGGATAAGCATCTTTGGCCCTGGCCTGCCAGCCAGCCCTGTGAGCACAGAAATGCAAGAACATTTCTTGCATCGTGAGTTGTGTACTTGTTAAGGTGTTCACACCACCTTCTGACCTTCATTCAGGCATTCCTGGATGCTGCCGGTGTGCACAAACCCTTCCTTAAATCTGGTTGGTTAGCTCAGCTCCTGGGGGTGATTGGGCAGGTCCTCCCAGGGAGGCATGTCACAACAGTGCTTCCTTTTCCTGTCGACAGTCGAGAGGTAAAATCCAAGTTACCAGGAATCGACTTGGTCTAGGAATAACACTGAGGTGAATGTGAGCTTCTGGTGAGACACAGCTGCAACCATCCAGGCGTTTTGCCCCTTTGTGGGGCTGGCGGAGCATCCGGAGGTCAGGAGTGCAATGAATTTTAGTATTTTGATGGGGATTTGAAACTATTTAAAAGATGTTGTTTTGAAATTGTTTTTTTTAAGTTTTGAATTTGATTTATACAAGCATTTATTTCTTAAGGATAATATTTCAATTATAACCTAATTACTAGAATTAATATTCTTTAGGGGCTAAGACTATTTGAGAAAAAAACTGCAGATATTTTTAAAACATTCCTGGGCTTACATAATTACTCTTAAATTCCGACCGGTCTGTCAGGTTACTAAAGCTGAGTATTCCATGGTAGTGCAAAGATTTTGTCAGAGCTATGATCTAGTGAGTCTTTGGTCTCAAAAATAAGATTACTTGCCTACTTATTTTTTTAAAAAGATTTTATTTATCAGAGGGAGAGAGAGAGAGAAAGAGGGAGAGAGATCACAAGTAGGGGGGAGGAGTAGAGGGAGAAGCAAGCTCCCCACTGTGCAGGGAGCCACGCAGGACAAGATCCCAGGATCATGACCTGAGCCAAAGGCAGATGCTTAACCAACTGAGCCACCCAGGCGCCCCTCCTTAATTTTCTTGGATAAAATGAGATTCTTAAAACATCTCATTTAGCCTACTAAAAAGCAATGCCATGTTTGTAATCCAGCTAACAGGTGTAAGCACCTGAGTTCAATGAGCTTGACCTGAAGCACGCTCCACAAGAGGCACTTGATCTTTCACCCCGGTACGCAGCCCTTCCTGTTGTAGAGCAAATGGCTTCTGATTTGTTGTTGTTGTTGTTAAGATTTTATTTATTTATTTGAGAGAGAGAGAGAGACAGAGTGAGACAGCATGAGAGGGGAGGTCAGAGGGAGAAGCAGACTCCCCATGGAGCTGGGAGCTTGATATGGGACTCAATCCCAGGACTCCGGGATCATGACCTGAGCCGAAGGCAGTTGCTTAACCAACTGAGCCACCCAGGCGCCCTGGCTTCTGATTTTAAGGACACCACATTCTCAAGGAATTAACGTGAGATAAGGCAGTGCCACCCATTCAGTAAATGCTTGTTTGGGGCTTACTTCCCTCCCATCATCAGGCTCTAGGGCCAGAAGGGCAGACAGGGCTGTTTTCCACAACGCTACCATCTGGCGGTAGATTTTTTTTTTTTTTTTTTATTAACAAAGGAAGTTCGAATTGTGATCACTGCTAGGAAGAGAAAAATGCAAAGGTCCGAATAACGTGAGGAAGGAGGGCACTACCTACTTTAGGGTCTAAGTGTAAAATTCAATGATCGGGGGACCTTTAACGAAGACAGGAGGATAGTGAATCAGATCTGTCCGAACAGGAGGGAAAAAGCTGGCGCAAAGACTCACTGTCCTTAAAGGAGCTCAATATGTTTAAGGGACTAAAAGAGCCATACACTTGGGGTGTCTGGGTGGCTCCATCGGTTAAGCATCTGCCTTTAGCTCAGGTTATGATCTCAGGGTCCTGGGATCGAGCACAATGTCAGGCTCTCCGTTCGGCAGGAAGTCTGCCTCTCCCTCTGATCCTCCTCCCTGCTTGTGCTGTCAGTCTCAAATAAATAAATAAAATCTTTTTAAAAAAGACCATCATTTGAAGCATAATTATCTAAGATCACACACCTGATAAGTTTGAAGAGGCAACTAGACCATTATGAGAACTCGAAGGGCCTTTGGCAGAGGAGGAACATGATGTGATACACTATTGTGAAAAGGTCACTCTGGCTTCCAGGTGGAACACAGATGCGGCAGGGGTCGGTAGCTGCAGAAATCAGTAGAGCCTCCAACCATGGCTTAAACAAGATGGTGGCTTGGAGTCCCAGTGACAACGGTAGGAAGAGGAAGGTGCACATGCGGAGAGTATTTTGAAGGTGCACATGCAGAGAGTATTTTGAAGGTGCAGTAAATAGGCATGCTTGTGGCAGGGTGGTGCAAGGGTTAGGGAGTGGGCGGGAAGAGGGAAGGGAGACTCTGATCTCCAGCTGGGATAACCCGGGAGATGGTGTAATCCTACCAGAGATGGGAAAACCAGCAGAAAAACAGGTTTCGAGAAAGGCTTCAGCCGTTTAAGCAAATGCCTCACTCTCTTAGTCTTTGGAATAACTTAGATCCCCATTTTGTATTCCTTTCTAAGTGGGGGGGGGGGCAGTCAACGGCTGCCTAGTCTAAACCAGACCTAGATTTTTTATAGAGGGAATAGGCAGCAAAAGGGTTCTAAGTGGGAGCTGGGGCTTATCTTGGTGTTGCATTTGATTCACAGTTTTTATACCCAGATCGCGTGTTTGCTTAGGGTGGTTTGGTGAGCTAGGGAAAGATCATGAGAGAGAGGGTAAAGGCCCCCAAAGGTACCCCTTGGCATTGTCATTCACTAAGAAATTATGGAAGAGACAGCACTGTTGAACTTAAATATTTTCTAAAAATGAAAACAAAACCAAAAAAAATTTTTTGATGTATATTTTCCATGTAGTTTCATATGTGGGTTATCTTTCCAAGTTTAGGAAGAAAATAATTAAAGCCAAAATCACTCTGAACAGCCCAAGGTTGTAAACTTACTTAATTTGCCCTTTCCCTGGGGAGTCATTTCTTGGCTCATTGATTTATTATTATTCTGTAAAATAGTGGTAGCCCTGTTTTCCTCTGCCTATAGCCAGAGTATGAGCCCACTGTGAGGTCTGAAGAGTTTATGTTTATTGGATTTTAATGACTCCACTTATAAAGGTCATTCCTAAAAGCAATAGAAACCTAAGTGTGTGGAAACAGAATGGATAAGACTGACTCTAGCCGTTCCTTGGTGTTTTCCTTGGGTGTATGTCTAACCCTTAAAGCAATTAAGAAGGATCCTTCCTTTCAATCACTTCACTGATGCTACCTTCAACTACAGTTGTAAAATGTCCTTTGAAACCCGTCATTAACAAAAGGTAAACACCAGGCTTACAATGTGTTAGAAAATGTTGGTATCACAATATATCATTAATAATATAGTAACAGTAGTTATAGATAATTATAATTCTTGCTAATATCATATCTATAGTGTGCCAATATTTTTGAGAGAATGAAATAATGTCGGTTTCAGATAAAATCTGAATTTTGAAGGTTGGATATGAATTTTGAAGTTAAAAGGACCTTAAAAATCACCTAATGGTATCCTCTAAATATTTACTAACAGTGAATGATTTAGTAAATATTTATCCAAAATGGTACTCATTAGACTGTGAAAGAATTTCCGGAGGCACCTGGCTGGCTCGGTCGGTAGACCATGTGACTCTTGATCTTGGGGTTGTGAGCTCAAGCCCCACATTGGACATAGAGATTTCTTCAAAATAAAATCTTAAAAAAAAATTTCCTAAGATAACTGGTGATTGTTTGGATCACTTGAGATTAAACTGATAAAAGTATTTAAGAATATGTGGAGAGGGGGCGCCTGCGTGGCTCAGTGGATTAAGCCGCTGCCTTCGGCTTGGGTCATGATCTCAGGGTCCTAGGATCGAGCCCCATGTTGGGCTCTCTGCTCCGCGGGGAGCCTGCTTCCTCCTCTCTCTCTGCTCGCCTCTCTGCCCGCCTCTCTGCCTACTTGTGATCTCTGTCTGTCAAATAAATAAATAAATAAAATCTTAAAAAAAAAGAATATGTGGAGAGGAGGGACGCCTGGGTGGCTCAGTTGGTTAAGCGGCTGCCTTCGGCTCAGGTCATGATCCCAGCGTCCTGGGATCGAGTCCCGCATCAGGCTCCTTGCTCAGCAGGGAGCCTGCTTCTCCCTCTGCCTCTGCCTGTGCTCGCTCCTGCACTGTCTATCTGACAAATAATAAACGAAGTCTTTAAAAAAAGAAAAAGAGTATGTGGAGAGGAATAACTGTACAGTTGTCCCCCAGGCATGAATTAGTTAACAAAAATTTTCCACCTCAAAACCCAATGCGATGGGATATAAACATGTAATTCCTATGCATAATACTATTGTTTTTGTTTTTTTTTAAAGAGGGAGCAGGGAGGGGAGGAGCAGAGGGAGAGAGAAAATCTCAAGCAGACTCCATGCCCAGACTCCATGCTGAGCCCATCCTGGGGCTCGATCTCAGAACCCTGAGATGATGACTGAGCTGAAATCAAGGTCATTCTGCAGGCCTCCTCTTACTTCCTCCTGGAAGACTTCTGTCTGTCTCCTCCCTCTCAATCTCAGACCTGAGAGAGGTGTGGGTTGCTCTTGGGCAAGTCTCTGCAGGGTTCTCCTGGGATGGCCCAAACTAACACTATCCTATTCATTGTGCCACCCCCATCTCTAGAACAGTGTCTGGAACACAAGAGATACTATGAAGGAGTGAGTGGATAAAGACAGTGAGCACAGAATTGGTCAAAATCTATACTTAATACATTTAAACAATAACAAATCTGAAGGAATAAAGTTTTCACCTCATTCTTCCATTAACAGGAAACATACACAGCCTGGCATCAGTTTGACAGGAGACTGTCCTAAGTTATGGTCTCTTTGAACAAACTGGACAAGATGTGGAATACACAGAGTTATAATGCAAGCAGCAGGATCGTGTTTACATTCAACTCAGCAACTAAAACTCACAACTTGTAAGGTTTTCATCAGCAAACGAGTTAAAAGGAAGGAAAAAGAAAAAAAACTATTTAAAGCCTTCTTGCCCAAAACTAACAGCCCTTTAAAACGCCAGCATTTCCCCCAGAGAATGGATTTGATCTGAGTACTTCCATTTCTCAAATTGTCCAAGAAAAGCCGACTTGGTTTTGAGAGTTAAACTGCATCGGCTTAAGATCTCCCAAGTCTTTGCAGAAAACACTGTTATCATTTTGCGAACAAAAGGAGCAATAAGACATTAGCTTGGAAAACACGGACAGGGCACTACAGGCCTAGGCAGGTTTGGGAGCCGCGGAACCCAGTTAGGTTAGAGCTCATATTTGATCTCTCAACTCCAGATGGCCCACGTTTTGCCAAACAATGTGGGAAACAGGAAAATTATATATATATATATATAATATATATTTATTTTATATATATAATATATATATATTTTTGTACAGCCTCTAGCAATGAATTATATATATATAATTATATATATAATATATATTTATTTTATATATATAATATATATATATATTTGTACAGCCTCTAGCAATGAATTATATATATATATACATAATTTTTTTGGAGTGTCCTAGCTCGTACAGCCTCTAGCAATGAATCAAATACGCCTGGACCAAGCTCAGTTTTGTTTTTTGGTTTGTTGTTGTTTTGTCGTTTTCTCCTTTAAATCCCAGTCTATGGCGTGGGGATCGGCCGGGGTCGCCCACAAATTCAAGAGCCAGCCTCGGAGCCTGTTCACCCGCGGACGTTTCAGAAGCAGGACGGCCCTTCACAGTGAAAGAACAAGCGAGACGCCGAGTGACCGCAGGAAGACACGGGTTTGCCTGCGGGTGATGTCAGGACAGAACGCGGCGGGGGCGCTGCCGCCTCCGGTTCACACTCCCGAGCCCTCGCGTCCCCCCGGCTCCCGGCGGACTCCCTCGGCGCTCGTGACCCAGCCGGACCCACAGGGCAGGTTTAGGCCCCTCACCTCCCTCCAGGAGAGAGAAGAGCGAGCGGGAGAACCGCGTTTCCGCGTCAGAAGCGTTAAAGCCTGCGGACCGCGCGCGGGGCGCCCACCCTGTTCCCGGGAGGTCCCGGCCCGCCCGGCCCGGCCCCCTTACTCTGGGGCTCCATGGTCAGCTGCTCCCGGGCCCCCAAGGGCCGAGCCCCCGGCGCCGCCGCCGCCCCTCCTAACGCCTCCGGTCCGCGGCAGGCGTCGCTCGGGTTGCCTTGACAACCCGGAGGGCGAGGAGGAGGGGCCAGAAGGACGGCGAGAGGGAGGGACCAAAAAGCCGCGAAGAAACGCGGGCGAGCGTGAGGGCCCGCGCGTCGCCGGGGGCAGGGAACGAGGGTGGTGGCCGGGTCTTCGGCTGAAGACTCTGTCCCTGAGGCCCGGTCGGGCGGTCGCGTCCTCCCCGGCAGCCCTCGCGCCCCTGCCGAGGCCTGTGCCCGGGCCTTCGGGGCGGAGTCCCGTGCCCCCCCCGTCGCCGTCCCGAGGCGTCCGTCGGTCCGTCAGTCCGTGCGTCCGGCGAGCTCGGCCTGCCGGGCGGGGAAGGGCGGCCGGGCCCGGGCCTCCCTCCCCGGACTCGGGAGCCGCCGCTGCAGGTAAAGGCCGGCCGGGCGGCGGGAGGGGCGGGTGGGCGGCCGCGGCGCACCTGTTGCGGCCGCCCGGGCTCGGGGGGCCCCGCTGCCCGCCCGTTGGCCGCGGACGACCCCGCCCCGACCCCCGAAACGGCCCCGGCAGAGGCCGCCTCCCCGCCACTACCTCCCGGAGTCGCGTGTCGGCGGCGGGAGCGACCCTTTGCACCCCAGCGCTCCGGCAGGGCGATCCCTCGGCAGCCAGGGCGTCGGCCAGGCCCCGGGAGGGAGGGAGGTCACTCGTGCGGCGTTTATGGGAAGCCTCTAGCGGCGGCGGCGGCGGCGGTGGGCCAGATGTGTCTCCCGAGTGCCGAAACCCGGGGGAATCCCGTTGCCCCACATTGCACTGTCATCCCGAGAATCGCATTTCGGGCCGCGGGCCTGGGTTGACCTTTCCGGTTGGACCGGCGTGGGTGCGTCTGTTGTTTGTTTCCACCCTCCCCGTTTTCGGTTCAGCTGTGGAGTCAGCGCACGTATTTTGTACCAAAACTTCGTAGGGCTGCGAATCTGTAACATGAGCCCATACAACAGTATCAAAACAATTGGCTTTGAAGTACGTGCGGGTTATGCTTTAAGGAAGCTTTGAGGATCACAAGAGATTGAGCCTGGCGGGTTGTAAAAATGCAGACCACCGCGACAGAGATCCAGTAAGAAAAACGAGCCTTAAGGAGGAAAGAAAAATGGAGGAGAGAGAAGGAAAGGATTGAGGAGGAGAAGAGCAGGCGGGTGGGAAGTGCGGGACTGATGTGGTGCTCCTGTGTGCAGATTAGGGCCCCTCCATCCGTTCCTCCCGCTGTTCTAGACAGCACTTGAGGGAAATGAAGAGAAGAGCCCTTTTTGGGTCATGTAAGCGATTACTCATTCTTTGCCACTAGAGAGATTTCCACTCCATAGATGACAAGGACACCAAGGAAAATTACTTTCCTCTTAGAAAGAGAATCGTTCGGAGGTTAATTGAACCTGAGAAGCATATATTCTGTGATGGAAGCAGACATTTATTATGTTCCACCAAACTGGGCCTCCCCTCTGGGACTGTATAGGGCCTTTTCAGATTAATTGTCAAAGCAAGAAGGTTTGTGTGTGGATATTGACAAGCAGTGTGATAGATACTGAACTCATAATTCATAAGCTAAAATATTGAAGTAATAAATTCAGGTTGGAAAGTAAACACTTCAGGGCACCTTAAT